>JAZHYW010032877.1:0-39106 GCA_037355805.1 Ixodes ricinus
TCTCTCTCTCTCTCTGAAAAAAAACTAACGACTAACTCTGAATGCGCCATTACATTGCATTTTTAATGTGTGTTCGTGTGTTCGCGTTCTTTTTTTTGTCATAATCTTTGTTTATGCGTCTTTTACTTATGATGAAACTGACTATTGTTGCTGGACTTCTGGAAAATATTATATAACTAAGAAAATGGCACGTGAACGCAAGAAAAAGAACAAGGAAACAAAACATAGGCGCACTAATAGAAATAAATGAAATAATAAAATTGATTATGATTGTGTTTGAAAACTTTTGAGTGCATCAAAAGCAATAAAAGCGAGCTCCATGATTTGAACGGTGTACTTGTTCACTGGAAGAATAGTTCAGGGCAGCATGCTCGCGCTTGTATGTTCCTCTTCACTCGCCCGATAAAACCAAATACCTTTACTGGTAATGTATTTAGTGAAACAAAGCTTACCGTCTGCATATGTGCAATACCCTCAGTTTTGACGTGATTACCCAATTGTTTGTCATTACTGTTTTTGTTTCCCACTACAATTCAGCTCGTGCTCTTTTATGTGCTAGCCATTGAGACTAAGGTAACCAAAAAACATTCTATTTCGCGGCTTGTAAAAAAAAAAAAAAAGTTATTTGTTATTTGTGCCACAATAAAAAAAAAATTTTAAACTTCACAGACAGCCGCTTGCGTGAGCAAACAATGTTGTTTGTCAAGAACAACTGCGATTGCATTAAATCACGTGGGAAAAACTCGTTCTAAGCACGCGACCGCTGGCATGCAGTGAATACCCATAATCCGCTCCGAGATTATTCGTAACTGTGAGCAGGTGGAGTTCCTTCTATGATCCCAGGGTTAGAATGTTTCCTTCTTTCTATTGTAAGCAATCAGGAGATAACTTACACCAAATCTGAGGGTAATAAAGTACTATGAACATTTAAACACTACGGCCTGAGCAGTATATGTGTACAAGGTTTAGCTATAGATGCACCCTTAACTTTCGATACGCTGAACGCTAGTGTAAAATGTAGCGCTCTTTCAGTCTTAATACGCGTACCATGTGCGTGCTGTAACGTTTGGGCCGGGATGGCCGGAGTGACGACACCTTCGTTGTGGCAGGCGACTTTATTTCGGTCCCATCTCAAGCAAAAAGCGCTCCCACGGCCGGTGCAGTGGCATTTTATCGAGTTCGCACAGAAAACTGGGCATGCGCCCCGTCACGCTTATCATGCCGATAAGATACGTTACAACTTCTACCCCCTTCGAGGGCAGAGCCTCGGAATAATGGCAACCAAGAAACAGTTCTCGCAATGACTGCGGTGTCCCAGGTTAGAAGCGTTCATGAAGGGTGCTGCACGAGCCGTCAGCTGCACACTTCAGCACAGGCGACTCCTGGAACCTTGACCCACTTGTCCAGGGCAGGCGGCGAAGCCTCGAAGCCAAGGGACTTTTCTCCAGGGAAGGTTGTTGGAAGAACCGCAAGGTGCAGAAGCTGTAGACGACTTGGACCCAGTTGCTCCTTCTGACATTGGTCCACTGGTCCAGGGCAGTCTTCAGTAAAAGTCCAAGCCAAGGGACAGCAGTTCAGGGGGAAGATGACAGTAGCCACCGGGCGCTCCTGAAGCCGAGGTCGTCGACTGCGAGTAAGCTAGACAGTTGAACGAACGACAACCAGAGAACCCGGGCGACGGCCAGGAGATGCCAAATCGAGATTCCAAGTTGTCGAGTGAAAAAACACTACACCAACCATAATACCGCACTGCCACATTTTTATTTAGTGTCCCGACTTGGGATTACCCCGCCCCGAAGGTGTGTTAGTCTACCCCCCCAACCGTTCCCTAATGAAAGGTATTCTTATTTACAAGATTAAAAGTCAAGTGACAAACTTATTTACAGAGGAAGAAAAAAATGAAATGTATTCAGACCGCTCTGCTCAAACTGTCAGCGTTTGAGTGGAGCTTTCCTTTCTTATGTTTCACTTGAAAAGAATAGGATTGTAATGTCAGGCTCCAACGCAAGAGTCTACCATTTTTGGGAGCCATCTGACTCAGCCAAGTTAGTGGTTTATGATCGGTGACAAAAACAAATTCTGCACCGTAAAGGTAACATTTCAGCTTCTCTACAGCCCAGACCATACAGGCACATTCTTTCTCTACCGTGCTGTATGTCTGTTCCCGTGTCGTCAGCTTCCGGCTAGCGAACAGAATTGGGTGTTCGTCCCCCTTGCTATCAATTTGGCTCAGCACGACGCCCAACCCCTTTTCACTCGCATCGCACTGTACCAAGAAAGGTCTTGAAAAGTCGGGACTGGCCAGCACAGGAGGGCTAATTAAAGGGTAACTGCAAAGAAAAAAATGTGTTTTTTTAAACAGCCTAATTGGGACAAGCATGACACAAAACATATGTTCCGCGGAAAAAAAAATATTTTTTTGGCAATATTTACGTCACAGGACGTAATTCAGTCGGAGTCAGAACCTTTCCACATTTGAAACTCCCGCTCTTTCGACCCCTGCTGGAGAACTACGCCCCGCCCCTCACTCTTGGATTTGCTCTTTTTTGTTGACTTGGCTGCTGAGTTGAACGACGCAGCGTCTCGACTTCCGGTAAGATCTGGAAACAACGCACGTTAAACATGGTGCCGGTATTGTTTTGGTTTGATGGTACACGAGAATAGAGCTGTAACGAGAAGCTGCACGGTTTGCGAGCACATAGGGAAGACGTGACCGGAGAAGTGCCCCTGTGATTTTCCCGGAAGACGGAAAGTATCATTCGTAATCGTCGTGTGTGCTTGGAGAGCGAAGGGAGTCACAGGGTCCACGAGTGCGCAACCACAAGCCAACGTTCACGACAGCGCTGCGTTGACTTCGGCGATCTCGCTCTGTTTGGTGCAACACGGCGATGCGACAAAGAACTGAAACGTTCGTGGTGTATGTGGTGCGGTGCTTGGAAGTAGACACCCACACTAACACGGAGTGCAGATTGGCTGTTGTGGGGTTCAGTCCCGTCGTCGTCAGCTGATCCAGTCAAACTTGTCCGGGAGGACGTAGCGAGCGTTTTTAAAAGTAAATCTTCCTTCGTTCCGTTTCAAAATGTGTAAGATTCCCGACGCATAGCGTGAGTAAAAAGCTGCGGGCGTTTTCAACAAAATTACGTCGCTTTAATTGAACAATGAACTCTGAATTGTTTTCCTAAATCTGCCGTTTTTGTGCTTCGTGTTGGACTGCGTTTGCACAGCGACGTGTTCCGCTCATCGTGTGGTGTGAATAAATTTGGGCAACATTTCCTACCTGCCCACAGATGCATGAACTGAGACAATTTTTTACGTAGTGAACGTAGTGCTTTTTTATTTTGGAAAGAGGTGTCGTGCATTTATTACGGTAGAATCACTTGAACGTTCAGAAATTGGGGAGGGCGAGGAAGCATTCCGAGCTTTGTCTCTTTGCTCTCTGGCACTGCCCCTAGTTTCAAGTTTCAACATACCTGCTAGCAGGTACAAACTGCTCTAAAGCAGGTAAAAGTCTGGGAAGTCGGGACGGTGCAGACTCCGTGTTTCGCGCTCTTCGCGAGGTATGCGGAATATGCAACCGATTTTGTTATGCCCGTCATTTGCGTCTCTCCAGCAAAACGAATAAGATAATCTGCAAAGCCGCGATCACAAGCCAAGATTCACGATAACAGTACACATTCATCCAAACAACTTTACGCAAGATGGTTCGGAAGCAGAGAAACAAAAATCTGACTGCTAAGTTGACCAGAACCAATCAAACACCTTCTTTTAATCACGTGTCTCGTCCCTTTCTCTGCGCGTTTGTATAAACGAGAGCGTGGTTACGTGGCGAGCGATAGACGTGTGACTGCTCCAACAAACACGTAGCTTCCACCGTCCATCCCTAGCTGATAGTGGGTCAGCTTAGGGCTTAACGGCTCAAAGGCTACAAGGCTACGGGCAGATCGCCAGTGAGATAAACATAGTTTAAAACCTGGGAGGACAGGACAAACAGATCCCCAGCCTTGTACTTTCGTCAAGCAAGGTCAAATTGTAAGCTTCGACTATTGTGAGCAACGAACGACCGGAATACATAGTTAGTTCCAAATGCCCTGTCAAAGCCCCAGAACGTTTTGTGCGTCCTTGAGCGAAGCAAGTGCCGCTCGCGGTATGCCTCGCTGCCTTCCCTTCGGAAGTTTATTCGGGAATAAGCCTAGAAGCAGATAACGTCCCCCCCCCCCTTTTGTGGGGAAAGCACACAATTTAGGAAGCTCACGCCATTTCCAAACTGGCGACGCTTCTGCTTAGGAATTATCCGGTCCCCTTGTGTGATGATGCGCAAAAACTTGGGCTCTTCGGGTGTTTCGAAAAATGCTCCTTGAAAGGAATGACCAAGAATAGGTCCACTATACTCGGCGATAACTTTTCTTGATAATGCAGTGAGGGTAAAGGTAGGGGTTCCTCTCCTATTTTAAGCGCTGAATAAAGCTGTGACAGGGGCTCTCTTCCTCTTGCATTGTCAAGCAGAGTTATCGCCGAGTATAGTGCGCTCGGGAGAATAGAATTAGATTGCGTCCAAGGCGGAACGGAAACATTTCACGTGACGACTCCTTGTGTGAACGAGGTGCCATTGACCGACTTAACAAACTGAGACGAACTGCAACTTTTAAATCACGAAGACGGAAACATATCACCCTTTTAGTTTGGACCTTCACCGTTGAATGAACAGCAAAACCTGGAGTCGACTGTCTTTCTGAGTGAAATCTAAAGAAGCTATTCATCACGTTTAACACTTATGTCGTGTGCGCCAGCAAAACCACTGTTTAGTATGGCTCACTTTGAGGCGCATAAGGCTGTTGTGGTGTAAACAGGAAGGTCTGAGTTTTTGGTACATATTGTAGACCAGCTCAGCTCTTTGACGCGACATCACTGCGGTGGTGCTGCTGTCGGTACTGCGCATGCGCAGCGCCTCGTTTCTCCCGAATCTGGTTCCTGCACACGCGCTGTATGGGCAAACAAGGGCTTGTTTTGTAAACACTATGTTCGTGTATACGGTAAATTAAATGAGTGCGAATTACTGCCTCATGGTATTCAAAAGTAATGTGAAAGTAATTTCAAAGTTATTTGATTACTTTTGGAAAGTAATTGTAATGTAATGTCATTATCTTTATTCTGCGGTCATTTGTCATGCAATTTAATTACATTTTTGCAGTTTCAAGAAAAGTAATTAGTAATGTAATTTAATTACTTTTTGAAAGTAATTTTGCCATCTCTGATCGAAGCGCCACCACACATGATTTCTCGCATTGATGTACAGGCCTGGAAGGCGATCCCACCGCCGTCTGTTGCTTCAGAATTCCACAAGCCAAGGGTGGGGTTGCACTTTAACGCGACCGGAACGTCGGAGAGTGTAACACCAAGACCGTAGGCGAAACAGATGCGAAATAAAACAAACGTTAAAAACACACGAACAAATTATAAACGTTGGGGCAATAGGCCAGAAAATTAAAACAAAAAGTAAACCGCGCGTTTGCTCGGAAATAAAGACCGTTGGTAGTCCAGCGGTCGGTTCGCCATTCTTTACTCCTTCCCTTGTTCAGCTGGTTTCACCCAAGAGCTTTTATTATAGTACGTTCATCCTTAAAGGGGTTATGAAACGATATCGGGTTGGAATATCCATAACTTTACAGAGGTATACTGGTCCTAGTCTGGCCCAAGTATACTCGCACGGACCGCCAGTGGCTCAGAACCTTTATCCTGGTGAAATGGCGAGGTTAACAGGTGACTATTTATTTCAGTCTTGCCTTCGCAGAGCTTGGCGACGTAATTATGGAGCGGAAACCACCCACCTGACGATAATCGAGCGTGGCTTATAAACCGAACACGAAAACTGCGTGAGCACTCGACTTCGGCTCGTAACAATCAATGCCTCGGCAGACAATCAGGTAGTAGCTCCTGTGCAACCACTGCGGTGGTGAGAATATCCGAACTCTAACAATGCCCGCGCGCGTTTTCAGCACGCGTTTTCTACTTTGCTGACCATAGCGCGTGGCTCTGATTAGCGTTGGCGGCAGAGGATAGGCACCAGGCAAAGTGGCCGCTTGTTCTCGCTTCTTGTTGAGGGAATGAACGATTTTCATGTTTCCCTAATTTATTTTCTGACTGCCATTGATTAGAAAGAAAAACTAAGGCACGTTTATTCCGTTATTAACGTTAGGGAGTGATTCTGAGTAGCATTTAGTGAAAGTAGTAGAAAACTCGCTTTATGGCTTCTTCCAGGTATGACTGTAGCCAAAGCGAGAAGCTTGAGCTAGTCCGTACTCCTGTATTTCAAACGTGACTTTTCTAGAGCGAGCGCTCGTTCTGCGGCAAGAATTTTTAAACTTCGTGACCTCGTGCCTTTGTAGTTGCTGGATCGGCTGGAGTTTCAGAAGGGGTCATGAAATTATATTTAAACTTCTTCCTTTACACCTTTCCTTCCCAACTAAATATTCCAAATGAGAAATCACGCAGCAGTCATGTGCTTGGGCACCGGTACGATGACTCTGAGATTCTACCGTCCTTTTTATGCACTTTATGGAACTTGTCATAGGCAAGCGATGTTAAGGGCCGTTACAGCACTCATTGGCCGCGAAAGCGAATTGAGATATTTTGTCGACGGATTGACTGCTGATGATCGCATACGTCCGAGTGACGCAGTGCCCGTGTCCAATGCGTGAGCTGGGGTACACTGACGTGCTTTGATTACCGTGAATGTATCACAGTGAAAAGGTGCAAAAGCTTTCGAAGGAAAGGAGGTACTAAATAGTCCGCAATAGGCGCTTTAACCGCGCGCCAGATTTAGCCGCCATTTCCGACCTTCTGATCATGCCACACCAGGATACCAAGCCTCTGAAGCAGGCGTTGGCGAGCCTCCACAAAAGTCTATGCTAGGGAGAAGGACACTGTGGCACCTAAAGTGGCAATAACGTGTCCTGCTGTGGCAATGATGAACTGGAACGAACGGAATAAGAGGAAACAAAAACTGAAGTTCGGTCATGATGGCGCCCATGCCCAGCTGCCCGGAAGCGCGTATGTATTCGAATTTGCGTGCTGAAGAGCAGGCGTTTGAGTTGCTACCCTCTCTTTTTGCCCTCTAGACAAGATGTAATAAGTTTAATTTCAGTATAGACTTATTTATCCCTGCTCGAAATTCAGTTCACGGCCCCTTTAAGGGTGAACGGAGTATAGATGTATCCTAATGTCACGTGCCATGTATGTCAATCAATCGGCGTGCCGGGAAAAACGTCTACTGAACGGACTGCGCGGTCTCCCATATCGTCAGTACGTATTGCTTTGTGCCGCCATTTTGCTCTTTCTAAGCGGGATTGCCGGAATCGTGATGATCCGGTTTGGATTCGCGTCGCTGCAGCACTGCGCTTGATCTGTTCTGAAGTCACAAGTCAAAGTAACGCGATAGAAGTGTTTCCAAATAGTTTAGTTTACTAGGTGTATTCATTCTCTGAAACTTTACATTTTTTTTCCATTTTACCACGTTCTCGAGCTGACAGAGCGCGCTATGCACTTTTTGGCAGCATTAGCGCCGATTTTCTTACGTTGCAAAGGGACCTGATAGTCAATAGAATTCGGTTTACCTACAAAAGCGAGCAAAACGCGAGTTCTACTGATGGCCTACTTTTTGGTATTTTGCTGACCCTGACAACTGCCGCTTGACCATGGTAGACATTTATTTGACAATACACTAGACTTTCGCGTTGCTAGTGGGAACTCGTTATGCCACTTTGAAGAATAGTAAGAGCATTGCGTTTGTAACGGATACTGATTCAAACGGGTACCCATATAATATAATCACGTTTCATCCAAATGGGTCGACAAGTTTGCCACTCGTTTGATTCAAACGCGTCGACCAGTTTGCCACCCGTTTGAATTTCAATTTTTTTTTCAGTAGCGTACAGAAAGGTGGGTGACGTTGCCGGAGGTTTTACGAGCAGCGTGGTGGATGGCAAAATTCAAGGCTGCTTTTATTTAATTATTAAGGCGAGAGCCTTATAGGTCTCATCGTTCAATCCACCTTCAAAGATTTTGAGCGAAAACACGTCGGCGACACGGAAGGTACCAAACCTGAGGCGAATAGTACGAAATATAATTAAGAAGGATGACAAAGCGAATTAAGGGAATTTAAAGTGAATTAAGTGTAATTAGAGAGAAGTAACAGTAATCAATGGGAACTAAGGACCATAAGGCGAATTAAGAGGAATCAAAGATAATTGAGAGGAATCAATGTGTATTAAGAGGAATTAAAGTGAATTAAGAGGAATTAAGGAAAAGTAAGGGGACTACGAGGAATAGCGAGTGAAATCTGGAAATAAAATGTGAAAGAAATGAAGAGAATGTCAAGAAAGAGAATGTGAAAAAAAGGCAACGTGCAACAAAATGAATCACGTGCCTTTCTTTAATGCATGGGCGCTTGGGATTTTGCCTTCAAGTCGTTTTAAAGATAACACAAGAGACCCTGTGAATTTTTATTTACAACGTGCGGCCGGTCATCACGGGCCCAAGCAGGATACAGCCTATTTGTCTGCCTGCTGGAATCTGCGTAGCCGTTTTAATGCTCAGCCGTTTCTTCTCCAGCGTGACGGCGAACTACGTTGCTGATTGATCGCAACGTCTCATATATACGGCGGTCGATCGGGAGCGGTGCCACCCGTCAGTTGGTTGGCGTGCGGTGGAAATTGGAGGCAATTCCGCGGAAAGTACAGCGGGAAGCTGCAGTCCATGATGCTGGGCTTGTCTTAGCATGTTCACGACTCCTGCTTTCTGATTGGTCCTTCGGCGTTCTTATCGGCCAATGCTGCAGTGTGATTGGCTGAGGACTAGTAATGAGGGGCCCTTGACTCGGCACGCTATGCGTTTCCCGGCCTGTATGGGACAATACGGGGAGAGCAAGTTCGTCTGTTTCTCGAGCACGAGTTGCGGTACGTCTGAAGGACGGCGAGCTCTGATAGGCTTTGATTAGAAGGATAGTGGGTAGACGTTATTGCTAGATGCCTTGAGGTCTACCCACTATTTTTCCAATAAGCCAATAAGAGTTCGGCGTTCTGACGTCATAGCAACACCCTGTGCAAGAAGCAGGAGAACTTGAACTACGCATAAAAGGACACCATGAGGCGCGTACATTCTTTACGGTGGATATTTCACGGTTGTGGTATGAGTGTCATTAAATCATTGCGTGAATGGCTGATATTCTAGACAGTTTTTCGAAGTCCCCTCTCCCTTCTTTATGGAAACAGCCATTATTAGAGAGTTTTGATAGATCCTTCCAATAACTTTGATAACGATAACCGATATTCGGCAGGCGCCTTTCGCGCGCGCATCGTATCGTTATTGGTCGTATCGGAACGCTCTACTAAAACTCCATGAGCTAGGTTTCACAGCGGATACTTGGATGCATTTTATGTTGGGTCGTCGCGGTTATATAGTTCGTTTCGGCTAAGTTTCGCGGAAATACTTACGCGCTAATTTTAGCCGGGCACTTTATCCGCTTAACCACACCTTTTACGTTACGTGACGTCACTTCACGACGTCACGCGACATTGTAAAATTGTACTGCGGCGTTACTCCACGTCGTCCCGTGATGCGACGGCACGTGACGCTCTGACGTGATATCTCGATGTCATGGCACGTAATGCAATTACGTAGTAACGTGTCATTACGTAACAGTGACGCCTTAACACGGCGTGACACTGTAGCGTCGCATGACGTCCCGTTTAGTGTGCAGCGTGAATGCGTGTAGCCTGTGTATACAGGGGTGGTTCTCATTTGAACCCGTTCGCATTTCTACCTTCTCTTTTTCACCTTCTCATTTCAACCCTGCGCAAAACAACTTTCGTTTTTCTCCCTTTCTCACTTAAACCGTTCTCAAAACAAACTTTCGCGTTTTGACCGTTCTCAAAACGACTTTTCTCATTTTAGCCTTTCTCCTTTCAAATTTTCTCGAAACATACTTTCTGGTTTCGACCATTCTCAAAGACTTTTCTTCTCATTTTGAACTTTCTCCGATTTCAAACCTACTAAAAAGATACTTTCTGTTTTTGACCGTTATCAAAACTACTTTTCTCGTTTTAACCTTGTACATGATCAGGCTAGGGAAAAGCAATAATTTCAGCATACACTATCGGGAAACCGAAATAAAGGAACAAATGACATTATGAAGTCCAGGCACCTGAAGCTTTATTTCGCCTTGAAATGCTTCTTGGAGAATGACATCTAGAGTGCATGCCAATCCACGGCATGGCGGACGACACATAGGCAAATATACAATGATCGTAGATCCGTACGATCACTCCGACACCGGTTGGAAATAATTCAATATCCTCACAGAGCATGCCAGATGAGCATAATTTGCATCCGATGATTCACGACTGACATTAAGAAAAAAATCTGTGCCTGGTAAGAGGGCCTCAAGCCACGCAACATCCGCACCCGCACATTAAAAAAAAAAAGATCGCCGCGGGATTAATTTTTTAATGGCAGGATCTCCCTTTGCGACTTTCTAAGGAGGGCGAAGGCATTCTCTGGCCTTTGAATTGTCCGTGTTTTGTTGCTGCGGTCATCTTAATTAAGGTAATAAGTTGAAGAACTGGGCCAGTTGGTTGAGGTTATACATGATGGGAAAAACAGCCCAGAAAACACGGACTAGGAAGAGGAACAAACACGACAGGACAATGCTGTACAACAGTGGTTCTCAACCATCGATGTTTCGCGGACCCCTTGTGGATCGGCGGAGATACTGGAGGACCCCGTTCGTGGTGGGGGGAGGGAAATATATATGTTAAATATAATATTTATTGAATAAATGGATATTACTAAGGGCTGGTGTGAAGTAGACCTTTCTTATTGACATACACACGAGAAAACTCGCCCGAATACTGAAACACTTCTTTTTGACCTGAGAAAAGACAACTTTTATTCCCGGGCTTGACTGATGAGGCAGGGCTTCGCGGACCCCTAGAATGCCGTCGCGGACCCTAAAGGGTCCGCGGACCCCTATTTGAGAACCACTGCTGTACAACGTTGGTCAAACTACCACCTTAGATAGTTTAACCAATTACATTTTGTGGGAACAAAGCTCCAGAATAAAGCTTTACCGAGCATGGGATCGCATTAAAGTGCGATGACTGATTCTGCGGCAAAAAAGTTTTGTACTATGCGTCTCGAAAAGAGCCGTTCAGTGGCCTAACGATTAGCCATATACGATTTGAATGGCATAACGCTTTGCGAATCGCCTAATTGTAAGGTGACGGTATGAAAAACAGAATATTTTGGTGAGCATATTTCGAATGCAATGTATCCACTGCAAAAGGGTTAAAATGATTCATGCGGGGGTGGGCAGAGGATCGTTTGTCGATCCCTGCTGGTGGTGCTTTTAATTGAGTGGTGGTGGTGGCGCTTTGTGAGTGACGAGGTGCACAGTAGGTCGAGAGACCTGCCGCGGCTGTTGCTTTGTGATGCTGCCGGTGCGGGCGGTAAGCGATCGCCAGTTAGCCTTGGTAATGGAACATGACATTAAGTGTTCGCATCGGTGCACACTAGCACAGGTAGTCCACGCAAATGGATCGACGAACATATTAGAATTGTAATAATATGTACAATGGCAACTCTGGCGGAATTTTTGTTTGTTTGTGTGCTTGTTTTGTTTTAGATCTGTTTTTTTATCAAATAATAATTGCTATAGTGTAGCCGGCACTGTTATTAACAGTGCCAACATCGCCATTATTTTTATTCATTTATTTTTAACACAAAAAAGAGACTGGTTGAAATTCCAAGAGCACTCTAAAAGGTTGAAACGCCATGCACTTACGTGTTTTGAGACGGAGTTTAATTAAACAATAAAGATTTTAAGTTAGAGCGGGCTCAACCGAGAAGGGAATAATTAAGAAAATATTAAAACGCAACGAGCGTTAGGCGATTGGTTTGAAATACGGTGTTCAAATGAGAGCTTGTTCAAATGAGAAAGGGTCGAAACGCGAAAGGTTAAAACGCGAAGGGCGTTTTGGAAATGGGTTCAAACGAGAAGGTTTCAAATGAGAATGGGTTCAAATGAGACGGGTATAAATGAGAAAGGATTGAAACGCGAAAGGTTAAAACGCGAAGGGCGTTTTGCGAATGGGTTCAAACGAGAAGGGTTCAAATCAGAATGGGTTGTTTCGAGATACGCCCGTGTACATCACTGTGTGTGCGCCTCCCCTTTGCCGAAGTTTCTATATGATGATGTTCTATGCACCGAAACCAGATGTTGTGTTCCACCTAATTGACCTTTTTCAGGAAATACCTCGAAGAGTGCTGTTGGTGGTACGTGAGCACAGTTATTGCAAAAAAGCGTTCATTGTGTTTAGGAAAGAATCCCGATATCAATTATTGTTTATTAGCAGGCAAGTCAACATACCCGTCACAACACGTCTTTTCAACACCAGACAATAAAATCCTTTTTCGTCTTTGTTTTGTTTAGGCACAGTATATGTCAACACTTTTCTCACCCTCTAATCAGATGGTGAAAGTTCGTCCCCCATCGGTCTTGCTTTATATTGGAAGTTATTTAATTCACATAGCGTAATCCCTATTGAAAAATCCGGCAAAAGCTTCCAGTGACATTCGGTGGAAACGGGTTAATTTCCACTCATTTTCACCAGAAACCAGAGTAGTTTACCAGTCTTTTGGTGGAAATATTGCCGGCCGCCACTTTCAGTTACCAGATTACGGTGTACGTTTTACCGGAGTCACTCTCGGTTAAAATCCGGCAAAAACTTCCCGTGACATTCAGTGGAAACGGAGTTAATTTCCACTCATTTTCACCAGAAACCAGCGTTGTTTACCAGTCTGTGGTGGAAATATTACCGGAAGATACTTTCGCTGAAAGTTTTGCTAGAAACATTTTCGATTACCCGTCGCTGGAATCCTACGGAAGCCACTCTCGTTTGCCAGACACCGAACTTCACTGGTAGCCGACGAAAGGGGAACGGCTAAAGGCAAGGAAGCCAAGACGAGCAGGGGGACTAGCTGAGTTTGTAATGGTGGCCGCCAATGCAGTAGCATTCTCGTCAGTGCGTGCTTGAGCTCGAGACGACGTTGCAATCCTGCAAGAAGTGCGTGCAGCGAACTGTTTTGACGATCCAAAAGGTGAGCAGCGATCACCGGCAACTTGCTATTTGCGACAGGCAAAAGTCGGGGCAGAGCAGGTACGAGACCACTCGGGCGGCATTCTCGTGAGTGCGAGTTTTAGCTCGGGACGACGTTGCAACCCTCAAGAAGTGCATGCAGCGAACTGTTTTGACGATCCAAAAAGGTGGGCACTTTCACCCGTTTTCATTCGAAACCAGTTTACCTGCAGTCTAGCTGTGCGAGATTATTTGCCGGCAAACAGATTTTGCTGTAATTTCATCGGCATCGGGTTTCCAGATTTCGCTGGAATGTCACCGCCAGCCACTTTCGATTCCCGAGACGACCCGGTTTTAATCTTAACGAAACGGGTGACTCGCTTCCTGTTTACCGGAACTTCACCAAAGCCGACACGAGGGGAGGGGAAGCCGAGGCGAGCCGGGACTGGGCGTCCTGGTGCCTCGCTCCAAGGACGAGTCCCCACGCACCCTCTCTCTCGCATTGGGTCGTGGGGAAAATGCGCAAAAAATCGTTTTGCTGACTTTTTTTTTTTTTTTTTTAAGAAAACCGGTTTTCTTTGTCCGTCAACGAGTAACGGCCGGCCAGGAACGAACGCTCAGTCTCGATTCTCGTTCCATGTGTGCGACCTGTATCTTCCAGAGCAGCTGGGTGTGCAGATGAAAAGAAAATATCTTTCAGTGACCTGTTTCTTACGCCTCTTTCTCCGTCCGGCTTCAGAAGCATCCAGCGAGCAAAAAAGACTGTGCCCAAGATTTCTCAACGTCGGCGGATGTTCGTTCCGCGCGGTCGTGGTTTTCGCTAAGCGTGCTACTGACGCCATGGTGCACCTGCGGCAGCGGCATCAGGGACGACCTCGTGAGTGTACCCGTGATTTCTCAACGGCGGCGGATGTTCGTTTCGCACGTTCGTGGTTTTCGCTAAACGTGCTACTGAGATCATACGTGTAGCTCCGTATGGTGCACCTGCGCGGTTTATTACCGTACGTCTAGGAATTTACCCAGCGGCATTGTAAGTACCTTGAAATATATATTTTGCGACAAAGAACTCGTTTGTTCCTTTTTGGTCCGATTGCTTTTGTCTACAGCTGTGCAAATTGTTTCACTGGTATCGACCCGGTTAAATAGATACATAGAACCTTCAGGTCTCTGTGGACTAACCACTTTTATTTTTACCGAATCGTCCAGCATCTGGCAAACATGCACCAACCACGGTTCACAGGCTTCCTCCTAAATGGCTTCCGTTGACTTCCGAAAAAGAAAAGAAACACTATGAATTCCGGCCAATCGTCAACAGTTTGCCAGAGTCTTTGCTGAACATATCATCCTTTCGTGCGGTAAAACGAATGTAAGAGAATGGTGCCTCACGCTCCCGCAATAATGATTATATAATTAATTTGTGCGTATTCGTTGCCCAATTCCTACGTTATTGTTGTTTGTTTGTTTGTTTCTCTAGTCTTCACTGTCTCACGGTAACTTATTGGCTGCCTGCTCTCACATACAAGCATCTTTGCTTTCGTGGGCCAGCACGCACACATGTATTTTTCGAAGATAATAAATATATTATATGGTAATCTTCTGGTAAATTGTGGCTTTACTGGAAGCGAAAAAAGTCCCATAATCCAGTAAAATAGATTTTTACTGGAAATAAACATCCGGTAGAAATCCGGTGACATTCGGGTAAAAGCCAATTGGTAACATTCCAGTAAAAAATCCGCCGACATTCCGGTAATCTACGGCTTAACTGGAAGTAAAAACAGTCCCATAATCCAGTAAAATAGACTTTTACTGGAAATGACATTCCGGTAAAAAATATTTTTCAATAGGGTATCCAATCACGAGTGCACATTTGGAATAATAGAGAGTTTTAGAATAGCGTAAAAACCCTTACGTCAGCACTGCGTACAACGCACGCAAGCTGTCGACGTAACGTTACGGAGCGCGTTGAACGCCCACTTTTAGTATAGCGGAAGGCAAACGCATACGTAACGATACGTAAAGACTTGCCGCGCCATCTAGATGTGCTCCTGCGAACTGCCTCAAACAATCCAAGACGGGTATTCGCCCAAGCCAATTTAACACCGCGAAACTCCTCGCTTTGTTACGAAGTACGTGAATCTCTTTCCAGTTGCCTGTTGTGAAAGTGTTTTGATCTTTTTTTTTTGGGCTGTGCGACCAGCAGTTTGATCTATGGTTCGCTCCAGTGTGTTGTGGGATCCCTGACTATCTTATATTGGCCTCGTCATTTGCTTGGAAGTATGCAAGCAATAGGTCGCACCGCTCGCGTACCGACCGCACGGTAAACACCTTTTGGGTTCGACGGCGTCGCCAACGTTCTTGGGTATCGACATCCATCTTTGTGGGCGCTCGAAAGGGTTCGTCGCGTTGATTTCTTTGAGGAGGTTGTGGGTCGCCTGTTGATACCGCCCGATCAGGCCGAGTTCCCCTCGCTCCGAGGAAGTCACACGGGGAAGCGCTACCATTGGGAAAAGGTTTTATCTGTACTTAAGTTCAGAGTCCGATGAAGAGGAGGGCCAAGGCTGTCTAGTGGTCCGGGTCTTCAGTTGGAGGCCTTGCTCGGCACCGGCTCTTTCGTCTGTCTCCAGCTCCGAACTCCGCGTGTCCTCGCTCGCCCTAAGCCTCGCCCTTTTTCCTTCTTCTTTCTCTTTCTTCCACAAGGTTGAGGTCATCTTCAATGGTGAAGCGAACCCGTACAACGCGCGTAGCAGTTCCACTGGTTTGCCTCACCGCCACCATTTTCAAACTGGAGTAGTCTCGCGCTTTCCCGTGCGCGACGAGAGCAACGAGAAGTGGCACGCAGGGGACCACTACGTACGCTCGCAAAAGCGATAGCGAGCGTACGTACGTATAGCTCGCTGTAGTACGTACGTATGGCTGATGCGCAATATGGAGGACGCAGCGTTAACGCTAACGTAGGGGGCTTGCGTTTGCTCTTATACGCAATACTAAAACTCTCTATTGTCATCCTCTAGAAGCCCTTCATTCTCATTCCTGGAATAGGTTAAAGCTTGCAGAAGTCTTTTGGGCTCTCTCTTTTGTGACGTAAGATTAATTGAGGAGTAGTGCAGGTGAATGTCTCAGTTTGACCGTAATCGATTGGACGACATGTGCCACAATTCTCAGACTTATTGCCCTAACCAACAAGTGGCGAACAATGACATATTTTCTCGTGCATATATATTGGATATCTATGCTTTAGCTGGAATGTCTCAGGTAAGTCGTCTTACTAATGCTCTGTGCCATGCGCCGCTTTACGCACAATGTCCTACAGAGAATAATTTGTTTTCCGAGAACACATCCAGGTACATAACTGCGATGATCTATACTTCGTCTCACCCTACGATGGACTAAAGGCAAAAGCTTACGGACCGCCAGATCCAATCACGAGCCTCTTAGAAATTGTGCGGTATTTCGCTTCGATGCACGAATCGGTGTCCGCGTCTCGGGTCACTGATCAGGGGATGGGTGGACCGTGGTTCGAATCGAAGAGCACTGAGTGACTCAACAATTTTACATCGCAAAGAAAGCCACGACATATAGGCTCTTTGCAGCGTCGAAGCTATAGAAATGATGCGGCGCTTTTGGATTCGAGCGTTATTCGTCCACCCTAGTCAATGTTTAGCGTGTCATAGTATAGCGTAGAACGTGATTGGTCCTGGCGGCCTGTGGCTTTGGCCTTTAGTCCATCGTAGGATGAGACAGAGCATAAGCCGAAAATCAACACCATAGCTATCTTTATAAGAGACAAACCTGCACTTTTTTGCTCAAGGACAATGACCACCAGTCGCTGTAAAAGAGGGCGACGCGCAGGCGAAGAAAGAACAGTTCTGAAGCCAGCACTAGGAGAGTAGCCTAGCGGCCGTTCGCGGAACCACACTTCTTTTTGTTTTTCGTAATGGTGAAACATTTTTTTTTTGCTCAAAAAGAGTACGAAAACAAAAGAGGGAGGTATTGAAGTTCGGCCACTGGGGGCGTTTTTGGTGCTGCATTGCGGATGGTTTACTCTTTTTTTCTTCCTGGGTTCGGTGGCCTGTTCTGGCGCAAAAGGCACAGGCTTTTGCAACATTGAAGGGACTGTCTTGTGTAGATCGTCCGATACTTGCAGCCTTGTGCCGATGGTTGCCTACGTTGTACCCAAATAACACGTTTCCTATCCACGGTGGCCAGACCAGATTTTGAAGCGCGACCGCTCGCAAGCATCTTTAGCCGCAGAATACGGAAACAGACAAATACGGTGAATTACAGAATGTTCGCAGCAAACGGCAAAATTTTGTATATGATTGAAGAAAAAAAAGTAATATGCAAGGACATTGAGTATGACGTTTGGCTTGACCAATTAGCCCATCAAACATTGCATTGATAAGACCTATGTCGATAGCAACAGCATAAGAAGCGCAGTGCGCAGCTTGTCTCGGGTTTCTACTTATCGCTTTATAGCCAATGAAATTGAGGCCTTGACTATAATTGTATTCTGAGGCACGTCATTGGCTGAAATCATCATACCGTTCGCCCTGATTGGTTCGCATTCGTGTTTTGTAGGAACGTAAATCTACAGACTCTTTTGTTTGAGAGTGGGCTTACTCCAGAGCTCTGAGTTAACACCACCTTGAATTACCAAAGCCGGTGTGAACAGCCTCCTCCACCTTTACGTGGCGTCATCGCACTGGGATGGCGTATACGGTGCACGATCTATGATTATGCTAGGCGGCGTTATCCGTGCGCACGTATACCGGCTCACTGATGTGCACCAAGATCGCGCTCGATCTCGTCTGTCGCGCGCGTCGTCGCGTTTAGGTTCAGTAGCGGCTGCTTCTCGGCCGGAACGTGGTCCTCGGAACAGACGCGACTCCCGCACAGTCGCCACTACCATCGCCCGGACTAGTCTTTGCGTCGGGCTCTTCGAGGAAGGACACGAGTGTCCTCTCCTCCAAAGCGTGGTGGTGGCGGGGTGATGGGTCTGAGGCACCGTTGTTCGCTGTCTGTGCTGTTCCTGCAGGCGTCCGACGCTGGGCTCGCTGGCCTGGTTCCGCAGGGAGTTGCAGGCGCCGCGCACCCAGCGCACGGACGGCGAGCGGCCCGGGAACTGGGACCGCTGCCGTCGGCCTTGGACTTCGCCCACGATCCAATAGGTGCGCATGTCACCCTTGCCCTAAAGAAAACCACGCACAAAAATACGCATCAACTGGGATCAAAAAATGCTCGAAGCCAAAAGGAAAGAAAACAAAATAGACTCGTCTTGTTATAGTATATTTTACAACAGTATTGGAATTAATGAAACAGAATATATTTTGCAGCACTTGGTGAGTCATCTGACGTACATTTCCGCTAACTTTATTAGCTAAGTTGACGCCACGTAAAAAAACTTTCCCGCTCCTCTTAGCGGCAAATTGACGCGAGTGCTCTTCGTAACTGTTTTCTCGTCTAATTCAACTGATTAATCATGTTCCGGGTTAATACACATAAGAAAAAAACAGATGAACGAGGAAGCTACTAAACTTGCGTGTTTACATGCCATTCGGAAATATAGTGATGATTCATTTGCGATATACCATTTTCAAAGTTTGGTGCCATCTGGTGGCTCCAAATTAAGTTCCACTGTCGACAAACTAATCTCGGTCATGAAACCAGCTTATGAGGCGCCGTCAATTTCGCACGTCAATGGCGGATTAGAATTGGTTTTTCGATCAACTGATAATTTATTCTTTATTTGTTTCAGTTTCGATGGTGTGAACATAAGAACTGAGCAGTGCAAAGCAAAACCAATAACCCACTCATTAAATTCTTACCAAGAAGGTGCTTCAGAGCCACACTTGTGACAATATATTCATTAGACCACCTTCCGAAATAAATGCTTACCCAGTCGTTGAATCTAATTTGTGCGTTCTGTTGTACTCGCGTCTCTGATGTACGGGCCTCCTATATCCTCTTTGGCAGTATCTTCAGCTTCTTCCTTTATCAGCCTCAACAAGGTCGCCATTTGTTTGACAAAGATGCCACACACTGAGATGATAGTGGTCAAAGTTGTTAAACTGAATTTCGAAAAAAGTCTAGTATCTCATCGCTCGTGTAAAAGCCCCCATCACCTTGATGTAGACGACACCTCTGTCTTCGATGATGTAGCCGCCTAGCTTGTCCAGCAGGACCTTGCACGCTTCGCTGCAGTGAATCTTCAAAGCTGGAACAAAAATTTGAGGGTTCTGCACACGACCGGAGAAAACAGAAATCAGGAGCCACATTGTGCAAACTACGCGCAGATGTTTTCATCCGAAGCCAAAATACAAGCTCATAATACTCGGTTAGGACATCCATTTTGACTAGGAAGGATATTTTTATGCAGCTAGATTAAAGGCTGCAGAGTTGAGTTTTGAGGACAGAAAGGTAAAGTAAAGTATAAAAAAAACTAAAAACACACACCAAAAATAAATTTATTAAAAAATAAGTAAATGGTAATGCGTCTCATTGACACCAAGTGCGCTGTTTGAAATGTGTCAAGCGATGCTACCTTTTATACGATATGGAGCTCTTAATCTTCTTGACCCATACTTTTCGTAGACTCCTAACCCAAAAAGACAATGATTTTCATGACAATGCATCTTTGAAGCTGGTTGAGTGGATCCATCTGACCGTAGCGTCGGCTGCGGCCTTACTTAAGGTGAAACGCAGTATAATATTGCAGATCAAACAAAAGTCTATGGTTTGCCTGGGGCAAAATTATTCTTTATTTTTTCAAAGCAGGGGTAGATCGTGTCTGAACACACACTCTGATTGAGTCCTTCAGCTGCCTCTCGGGATTGTCAAGAAATCAAAACCATTACGGAAGTAAGTTTACATACTAATACTTTTGTCAAAGCCACAGTCGTATAATTTCGTGCTCGTTTTGGGTCAGTCATATACTACATAGTGGCAATCGAGGATGTTCTAAACAAGATGTTCGTTGGTTCTACGCAGTTCCTTCGGTGTTGAGGGCGTCACAGTTTCGGTTCATATTTCGGTCCTATGTGACTGAAAACACATACGTAGTATCTTCTTGCGGACAAACATTAAATATCCTGTTCAACCTGGCGTGACGTGGTTGCTCTCCTGCTACGCCTTAAATACTAAGTAAAAATACAAAACTATCAAGGCCAAATTTTTTATGTATTAGGAATACTGCAAAAAATTTTATTTTCGCGGCCCCTATTTATTGCGAATTGGTCACAAAGCACATAAACGCGGTAACGAAATTTCACTATTTCAATGCGTCTGCGTTGAAACTCTTCAAAACCGAAATTTTCCCGTGTTCTTATATTTCGCGAATTTCTCAATTTGCACATTTCGCGAAAATTAAGGGCTTGCGAACATTAAGTGTGTTACAGTATTTGAAAATTTGTCTCAGCAAGAGTAATTCAGCAATCTTTTGATTGATGCCGACATAGATTACCGACTGCGAGAGATTTTCGTCAGTTTTTGTGGTAGTAATGATTGCGTGCCTGGGGTCTTTAACGTGCACCACGCACTACTTCGTGGTGCACGTTAAAGACCCCAGGCAAGCAGTCGTACTGCACTGGCTAAATTGCTTATCTACAGTGGGTAACAATGTCGCCATGTTCTGGCAGACTAAACTCTTGCTGTATAAACAACTCACGGCAAATTTGTTTGTTTTTTTGTTTGTTTCATAAACACAAGCTTTCTCCTGCCGGGAGAAAAAAAGAAAAACATGATGGCGTTGTTTTACCTGATCTTTCATCTTTCATATGTTGGTACATGCCATGCCCGTTCTTCTAGTGCTTTAGTGACCGGTCATAAAAAAATTGTGATTTCTTTTCGGCTATTCTCCCGTTCGTGATCTCTTTTTTATTTTGTTGAACTTGCTCTCTTTATGCAGCTGAATGTTCCGCTCGTATTGCTCCAATTACAGTGTTATGCTGATATTTAAAAAAAGTAACAAGTAATCAAAGTAATGTGTTAACAATATTTTGTAACGAAATTACATTTATAATTACTTCCGAAAGAAGTAACGCAGCAATTACGAAATTACTTGGAAAAGTAATGAATTACAAATAATCCGTTAATTGTAAAGGATTACTTTTTAAGTCTGAACACAGCCATGCTGAAACACGTACTGCTCTATGCTACTGAAATTAATATAACATTTCCAGTAAGCTACGCATGGTTGGCCTTGGTAGTGTCTAGCAATATATATATATATATATATACTCATGTTTATATATATATATATATATACTCTCTCTATATATATATATATATTCTATATATTTAAACTCATGTTTACGAGCAAACCGGAGCGCTTTTAGTGGCATGCAACCGGCGCCGTGCACGCGCGATGGGGTGTGGGCAAGACGCGTGCCTTCCGGTATCAACAGAACCATTGGAATGTATTGTCGGCGTCCGAATAAGAACTTGTGCTCTACTTCGCGTTGGAATCGTTAATAATACGCGTTCCTGGCAATGTCTTACTACGTTATAGGCATGAGCGAAATTAATGACGATCGTTACACCGCAAAACTTCGCGTAAATCATGTGACGCGCATAGATTCATTCAACGTGAACACCGCAGGATGGATGCTAAAGCCTGATGCGGATTCAGATCGTTATTTTCAGTCTCGACGTCTCTCGGGATGCAAAAGCCTGGACGATAGCTGCGGTAATCGACGTCGGAACTGAAAATGCTAGCAGAATAGGACAATGTGAATCAGGCCTATACACCAAAAACAATTCGTTCTTGAAAGTTTTTTGATGGCGAAAGAACTTTTTCAGCTCGTGACGAACGGTTTCGCCACAAGCACTATCGCCTCCTGGCGCACTAGAAAGAAAACTAGGCGATGAAGAACTACTTCGAATAAAAAAAGGATCTTTAAAGAATCCCTAGAGCGCAAGTTCGTCGGCTTCTTGCACACGGGGTTGCGATGATGTCAAAACGCCGAGCTCTTATTGGCTGATTTAAAAAAATAGTGTTTAGACCTCAAGGCAATTAACATTGAGATCTACCCACTATTCTGTCAGTCAAATCCAAGCAGACGACTTGCTCTCCGTAGAGTTCTTCACGAACTTTTTGGGGTGCAAAAATGAACAAGCCGCAGATCCCCTAAAAGGCATTTTAAGACCATATTTTTTCTTAGGGTGTAGCAGGTTGGCGATGCCCAGTAGTAACAGTGATCCACATCTCATTGTATCTATAGGGTACACCAAGCCGGCTCAACACCTTCCAGATAAAAAGCCTAAGTGCTGGATTTTCCTGCGTCGCTAAAGAAGGCCATCGTAGGTCACAGATTGGACACAAGAGCTGCGGCAGTGTTCGGCCAAAACACGCGTCCTATCAGTGAGAGCACGAATCCCGGCTGAACGTTGACGCCGTAGTCGTGTCCAGTCTGTGGCCCACAATGGCCTTCTCTAGTGACGCGCGAAAATACAGCACTTAGGTTTTCGTATCTAGGAGATGTTAACCTACATACCCCAAGAACCTTCAAACTTAGGTATTTTGAGGCCTGCACTCGCTTGTTATTTATTAGTTGGTAAACTTTTGGTGTACGTATCACTGTCGTTTGGACGGGCAGACGACAGTGAGAACGTGAAGACGAGCTGATTGTGGTCCGCGGATGGTCCGGACAATTTGACTGTTTTCGCTCGTTCATGTTGGAACAAAACAAAGAAATATGACGACCACAAGTATCCTGAATTCACCCCAAAGTGCTTCCCGCACAGGAAATCGTATTCCGACGGGTTGAACGTTGTCTGGATTTCCCTTTTCACGCCACCAATTTATGTTCTTGGGCGAAACGAGCAGGCAAAAAACACTTAACTGATCTTCACAAATTTCCCGGATTTTTCGGTACGGCAGTACGGCAGTCGCGGCATTTTGACGAGAAGGTAGGTTTTGGTCGCCTGTCTTCCAAAACAACACAGGAATGCCCGTCACGCATGGCAACTTCCGCCCGCACACCCAGACCGGAAGTGTGCCCTAGGGGCACCAACGTGGCGCGACGTGACAGACTTGTGTTCTACATTATCATAGATAAGAGAGAAGGAAAACATGCAACAAAAATATCACTTTTTTTAGTAGGAGTATGAAGATGTGGGTGCCCTGAAAGGCTGAAAAAGAAGGTTGCGTGGTAAAATGTTTAATATAAAAAAACGAATGTTTTTTGCATTGTTTTTAATGAAAGACGTTTACAAATTTCTGTATTGCGAAAACAGAGCACAGCTCTCGAAAAGGAGGAGGGGAGAGTACGAAGGGAAGAGCATGCTCTTTCCTCCTGCTCCTCCACAGCACGTATTTTGATGCTTCGAGAATCAGCCTGAAATTACAGCGAAGGCTGGTTCGGATGTCTGCAACGAGCTTTGGGGCAGATCAAAATACTCATTCCGACAAATGAGTTCGATTTTACATAAAACTACCCAGGAGAGTTTCGGGAAGTGCCAGCGAATTTTCGAGGGGTGCCATACCCTTAGACCATCTTCCTGTCCTTTCTGTCCGCAGTTCTGGCGTCGAAGGTACAGGCTTTACCCAATAGTGTAGGAGGCAATGGTATAACTTGTTTTCAACCGGGTTTTCCGCAGTGTATTTTTAGTTAGGATATGAATATCTCACGCATTCCGGTCGACTCCATCCTTGAGGCCGTGTTCACGGTGTCTCCGAACAGGCAGTAACGAGGCATCTTTCTCCCAACCACTCCCGCGCACACAGGTCCTGCAGAAAAAACAAGTGCATCCGAATCTCACATAAAGTAGCACATAGAAATCATTCGTAAAAGCAATACAGGGTGTTTATGAAAAAAATACCCGAATTTTTTGCCCTGCGTAAGTAAACTAGTCATCGCAGAAAGCTGAAACTCCGTGAGAATGTGGCAGTATGGATTGGGCAAGAACGCGTTCGTTTTGAGTTCGTGACATTGCTTTGATAAAAAAATAAAAGAGAAATACAACACCTCCTCATAAGCAGACGTCTACATTAGCCTAATATCGTCAAAACAAGAGCTTACATTGTGACAGGCTGTACAGTTGCCCAAAAAGATTATAATTACGTGACTGAGTAGCGGCTCCCAAAGTAATTTGAGTAGAACTTAAATTATTCATTTTGAAAGTAATTGAGCGAACTAGTAATCATGCGCCTTAAAAAAGTGTAGTTGCTTTTTATGTTTCTTTTTATGCTTTTTCATGTAGCAACATAGGGCTGAGGTTTTGATTCGTTAGCGCAATCCCGGTTGCCTAGTAGAAAAGAGCTATTTTCTGGTTTGTATTTTTAACAAAAGGCTTTATTAGCTTGAAGAAGCAATTTGTTCTCGAAGATTTTGTCTGAAGGTTCTGCTTCTGCGTGCCTTGTTGTTGTCTTACTGGTAGGTAATAGATATACCGCGGATGTGCCAAGCTTGGTTTTGCAGACTTAGATTTTGTAATTATTATTTCGAGACTCAAGGGGCTATGAGATAAATATTCGGGTTTTGTTCCCCCCCCCCTTGCTGAGATAGCAATGTGTAATAAAAACACCTCCCGTAATTGAGAAGAGTTTCTACGTGGTGGCGAAGGCCAGCCTTCCGCGATAAGTCCGCGGTTATTCAGCCATACATGAAAGCACATTTGTGACACGTCTTCGCGTTCAGTGTCCATTTCCATCGGTCGCCGAGGCAGATGGAGGAGCTTATATAGACCTGAAAAGATAACTTCTTTAAAATTCTCTCGACTTGAGGTCTTCTCCATTTTTTCGAATATCAGCTGACCAGCCGAGATATTATATATTTCTGTGTGTGCGAATGTTTGTTGATAGGCAAAACTTATCACTAAATTCCCAGAGTAATTTGTAATTCTTTGGGAAATTATTTTCGGATTGACAAAGCCTAGGATTGGCGAGAAGCATTGTGGGGTTTTCCGGAAAGGTCAATGGCGCCAGAAGATAATTGTGCCTTTCTTAAACACTCGACTCAAGGCACTGTATTTGAAATACTTCTGACAGTATTTCGATATTTTGAAAAATACATTTCGTTTAGTGTATTTGCTCCTCTATCCTATTTACTTTTCTCAACATCATCTACTCAGTATCTCAAATCGATTTTGGAACCTCGAAAAAAGTTGTCGCTGGAACAATCTGCGGAACAAGGTTATCGTTAGACTCCAGAGCAAATCTGAACCAAATGCAAACTTCGAGCCAAGCGACCGAACACAGAGCAGGAAACAAGGCTCGAGCGAAACACACTCTCCGAATGCCTACAAAAGACCAAAAGGATAGCCTCAAGTACGCCCGCATATATCTGTCCTCTTGTTCATTTTTTAAACTTTTTTTTAATAGCATTTTGAGCATGGGGCTAGAAATGTGCTGGTGACGTCATCCGCATTTAGACCCATACTCCACCTTTTGTTCGAAGCTAGAGTGGTTCTGTCAGCGGAGGATTGTGACGCCAACGCTCGGTAGGATAGCAATAAACCATTTTCGGAAAACGCTGGCTGATATGTGGTTCTGGTATGAAAATGCGCGAACGTGTTTCCATGCGAGCACTGGCACTCGCTCGACCATTGAGAGCTAGATCCTGCCGCCTTTATAGCGCTGCAGTGACCTAGACTGCACTTCCCAAACCTCCTGGTGTGCCTATTTTGGCTTAACTTTGGCTCCTAGGCTCGTTCAAATGCCTTTTTTCTCCTCGTGAAAAACAGTGCGTCTTCTGTGTAGTCCTTTTTTTGTATTTGTTTTTACGATGAACAAGCTGGCACTGTACTTCGCGATGAACTCGTACCAACTTTCTCAAAAGTCAATTTTACTACGCGGTATTTCTCCGCCATCTGAATGCGCGCATCATTTCACCCTCAAAATACTCAAAACCAGTTTTCTGCTGGGTGGAGTGAATTAATCATAAACTGGCGGATATTAATTCCGGAATCTTTGTCATCTTGAATAGAATGCTCCGAGAATGGTTTGAACTAGCTGGTGCAGAAGGGGACAGGGGAAGAGGGGTTAGAAGCCGTTTTGTGGGATATTTCTTTTTTCTCTGTGGCCTCTCTAAATTATTTTTACAGTTTGAAGCTACTGGTGGTTCTCGCTTTTGGTGGGGGACAAAGTTCTTGCTTCTGGTTGTTGATCAGCGAGAGAGGCTGCTGTCTTCGAGTCGATGTTTCTCCTGAGTGAGTGGGCACGTGTGTCGTTCACTCGCATAGTCATTAACAAACCTGGGTGCCTGATCAACTTCTAGTTTGGCTGTTAGGGACATGCAATGCCGGACTACATGTCAAGTCCTTCGAATCGCGGCGAGGCATATTAACAACTCATTGCGGCATGCGTCATGATCCGAGCCTTCCACCAGGCAAACGCACAACAGGTTACATGTCTACCAGCACGGGAATTGCCTTTGTTCCTTAAATATTTCGCCACACATTATGTTTCATATCCTGAATTAAGTCAAAACAAACTGAAAATGTAGCAGCGGCACGCACTTCTTGGAAATCAAAAAAGATCACAGCAAAATTTAATTTTTAGCGAATTTATCACAAATAAAGCACCCCTTCTGAGTTTTTGAGAGCGCAGCCCTTAGGCGTCCGTTTCCGCGTAAACCGGTGTCGGCGTCGCCGTCGCCGTCGTTGGCGTCGCCGTTGCCGTCGGCGTAATTGCACGCGTTTCATTATGGGGCGTCACAGGACTCTACACCAATTAAATTCCCGCTAAATTTAGCGAAGAAACGGAACTGGTGTGTAGGCTTGTGACATCCTTAATGCAACACTGCGGATTCAGTTTCCCCGCTAAATGTAGCGGCAAAACGGACGTCACAGGACCTCAACAAAAATTCAGTTTCTCCTCTGAATTCAGCGGGGAATTGAATTGGTGTTGATTTTCCCGCTAAATGTGGCGGCGAAGCCCACTTTGTGTTTAAGTCACGTGACATAACATTCTGTGACATTATTTCCCCCTAAATTTAGCAGGGAAACTGAATTGTTGTTGAGGTTACGTGACGTTAATTTTCACGGTAAATCTAGCGGGAAAACTGATTTCGTCCATAGGTGACGTGACACATAGTCATGTGACGCCATTTTCCCCGCTAAATCTTGCGGTGTAACTGAATTGGTGGTGAGGTCACGTGGCGTAACTTTCCCAGCTAAATTTAGCGGGGAATCTGCACGAGATGCAGCTTCACGAAATCCGGAGCAACTAGCCAAAACCTTTAACGTTTAAACCAACACCATGCCCTCCTCGTCCTCTGTGGCCAACCCTCAAACAAAAACAAAAATCTAACATATATATATTTCTCTCTCAAATTCTCTACCACGATATATCACAAAATCAACATACCTCAAGAACTGCGCTCTAATTTCGGATTACAGAGAAGCGAAACGTCTGTCATTTTTATTCATATATTACGAGCTTGCAACTTACTTACCGAACAAATTCGAATTTAATATCATTAGATTTCAAATGATTTGTACTCTACTCAAATAGTTCGCACTAAAGCTAACTTGAATACTACTTTAATTTGGAAAGGGTATAGTTACCCTATCTTACATCCTATCGTTGAGTATTTGGAACACTATTGCGTCAAATAGGCAAGAGCATGGAGGCGCCCAAAAACGACAGTCGGGGAATCGATTGTCGGTACCAGTGGCGTAGCCAGGATTTTATTGCGGGGGGGGGAGGGGTTAATAACACGAATCCCCCACCGCAATGACGAAGCAGGGTGAGCTGGGCGGTAAGGACGCGCACGCAAAGATTAGGTAGGCGCTGTTAAGATAAAACGGTTAAAGCTGCATTGCCATTTTTGAAAACGGAGCAGACTTCATTTACAGGATTATGGGCGCGGTGGCTCACTGTTCAACTGTCGTAGTAGTTGCGGCCCACCAACTTTAAAAGCTTCCTCACAGCAAACAACTCCCCCGGCTTTTAGAGGTAGCACTCCATTACCAACGCGTGAAGGCCTGACAAAACAGAAGGATAGCTACACACCAGTGTCTGCTCTGTTCCATGGGCGCCAACATGTTTGTTTATGCTAACGTAATGACAGAATAAGGGAGGAGGCTGTGCTTTTTGCGAGACACCGTTTTTTGAAGAAACCTTCGCACATATCGTAGAGCAAGAACGTCGGAAAGGCATAGTCACAAAGCTACAAGAACAACACCAATGCCAAGAGTGCTCTAAAGAAGAAAAGCCTTGCTTTATGCGCATGCCCCTCTCTTCACAAGAGCCTGCGCTTGAGATTATTGTTTCACAGTTTTATCGCTGGGCGTTAGGATATCGAACTCAGCTCTATAGGCAAGCTGCAATGCTGTTTGGTTTGGCGCTATCTAGTGACTGAAGCAAGAAACATTAGGTATGCCTGGGAGGGGCAGCTGCATTGTTCAAACGTGAGCTATTACTCTGCTGGCGCACTAAAACCTATTATCTGAAGCAATAAATACTGGAAGGCCAGGAAGTCGTAATCGCATAACATGCAAGTATGGCGGAAGCTGCGGCCTGGCGGGCCAATCGAAACGTGACTACGTATCACCGGAGTGCGCTTTACTGCGAAGAAGTATCAGCTTTTCGCTGCGTCATGCTCCAATATGCGTGAGTTTCGCTCGTATACGTAGCGGATATCGAAGCCGTCGGCACGCAATAGGGGATTATCGTTCACCCTTTGCAAAGTTACACCGAGGCAGGTATAATCTTGAGCTCTCACCCTACTGGCGCCACCTGGCTGTTACCGGAAAGCTATACTGTCACAAAAATTCAGCAGCAAAAAAAATCTCGACGCTGAAAGAAAAATTAGAGCAACCGTCCTCGCGCAAACACTAGGGGCCCATATATAAAGCGAGGGTAAATCTGAACAATCATAAAACCAAAGGTATATATAAAGCGAGGGTAAAGGTTTAACAAATTCGTGCTACAAAACAAGATACCGAAGGAACGAGAGTCTTGTTTTTGCTAGGCCGCTTTATCTTTCAGTGTGGTCCAAAGGCAGCAGCGGCATGTCCTCGGTGCGATGATAAGTCGTCAGGCCGAACTCGTCGTTCCGTCACTCGGAGAAATGACATCACACAGCACCCATAAACAAGCGGACCCCACGCCGAACGGGGAAACGAACTTTAATAACATTGCGGCGATGCGTTGTTATGACCCGTCTCCATCTCCCTGTGTTTGTGAGGATCGACCCTGCATTCCTGTGCGGACGACGACCAAGCGAACGTCGAGACGGTTGGCGTGCGATCCGAACCCTTTTTGCACGTTCGACCGAAACCGGAGAAGCGCTTCTCTCGGGCCTCGGCTGAAGGGCATCAGAACCGACGTTGCCGTCGGTGTGTTTGGTCTACGGCGTCTGCCTTCTACAAGAACGTTGCCGTCGGTGTGTTCTGTCTACAGCGTCTGCATTCCACGGAGGTTTCTGCGTTCCACGAGAACGCCAGAGAGAATCCGACCTTGAACAGATGGGCAGTCTGTTGCGTCTGCGTCTACCGCATGCAAGACAATCCCCTACTAGGCGCCTTCAATTCGGAGAAGAACAACGACCAAGCATCGGGGCCGAGAGGAAGATGCTGACGTCGAGGCCAACTTTGGAATGCGGCACTAACCAACCCATGGCACGGCAGCTCCAGAACCCCGAGTTTTATTATAGAAGGACCTGTCCGCTGCCGATTCCTGGACTCTATTTGCCAATATACTACACGATTTACCCATGTAAATAAACTAGTTTTCTGTCCTGTTAAGTTTTCCAGATCTGCTTCCCCGACTGTCTGGCTAGGACGTTGCTCGCGAGAAAGGTTGGACGCCAGCGAGATGGCCATGCTACCCTAGAGACCAGGCTGGGCGTCGACCCATAACAGCGTAGTGAGAATATGAAGGCTCTTCTGAGATTCTGATGTTCCGTGCAACGAAAAGATTGATCTAATAACGAATACCATCGGATGCCACCTAGACATGCAAAGCAGAAAGCGAGACGGACTTTATCGCATCCGTAGAGCGACCATCGAGACACCCGTCTCGATGGAGACATATTTCACGAAGTGATGGAAAGTTCGCCAAAAATGGGGAAATTTTAGGCGTCCAATGAAAGAGGCAGAAACATAAAACGGCCGTCACGTCTGCGCTACAGGCAGTCGCCCTCTGTCCGGAGGCCCTATTCCCAAACGTCTATCGTCTCCTCGAGATCCTAGCGACTCTGCGCGTAACAGTGGCGGAAGCGGAGCGCTCGTTCTCTTCATTACGACGGTTGAAAACATACTCCGGGAGCGTCCACTTTGAATGAGATTGAAGTTCAAGTGGGGGGCATCCTGGATATTCTTTGTCGTGAACGCAGGCTGCTGCATCTTAGTATGTAGGTGCTTGGCATAAATGAAATGATCAAGAGAGACTGAAAATATTTTTTCTGAAATAACTATTCACAGTTACTTTTTTATTCGCTGTAATTTCTAGTCCAAAGTTCGTATTTCTGATCAGTACACAAGATGTGCCTGAGCGCAGCGCCACCCATTGCTTAGAGTGCAATTGTTTTTAGAATTAATTTAATATTCCTTACATCACTGACATTATTTTATATTCTCACCATTTGTGCGTTTTTTTATGTCTACTTTAGTATGATTTAACTATGTATTTCAGTGAGGATAGCTTGTTATACTTTGCCTGGAAATCGCTATCCTTCACCACACAAATGTTTCGAAATATCCGTTCTCTATATATATGAGATGAAGTTCCGCATCCCATCATAATAAGCATGAATGAAGAAATATTGACTATTTTATGTATTTAACCATTTTCTACCCCACAAACATTCCTCCCGAAAGCATGTAAGTTGAAGATAGTCCGCGCTCCCCCTTTGCTCCGTGCCCCGTGCAAGAGCGACTGCGTGAGCAGGGTAGTGAGCGGGCCCAATGGGCACCGGGGGCGGGAGGGCGGGGGGTGGAGGGGTAGCTTCGGCATTTCGGGGGGGGGGGGGTTCGACCCCCCAGCCCCCGACCAGTGGCCTACGCCACTGGTCGGTGCTCTCAGCTTTAGTGACTCTAGTCTCGCCCCCTCACCAGAGTGTATCCCCACGCGCAGCATGAGGGTGTCGTGGGGCCTGTGGCGGATGCGGAAGCAGCGGACCTCCGCGAGCAGGTGCAGTGCCATCGAGGCCACCTGGGCCGCGTGGCTGATGCCGTTGCGCAGCGGCAGGCCTCCGACCACCATGTAGGCGTCGCCGATCGTCTCCACCTTGTACACCTCGTAGTGCTCGATGATCGCGTCGAAGCAGGTGTACAGGTCGTTCAGGAAGTCCACCACCTGCGCCAAAGAGCAAAAGAAACACCGAGACGATGGCTGTTAACATCCACGCAATTAACCCGTTGTCACACATGTTAATACATCATACAAAAGACAGTCTGCAAACACTGTCTGAGGCTTCCTTGCTCGTGGCTCATTTTTCATACAAAAACGTTACGCAGACATGTTTAGAGCATACCGGGGTTGGGCAGTATCGCGATACAAATGTATCGCGATAGTATTTCAGAAATACATTTCGTATCTGTATTTCTGTATCGCGATAAACGTTTCTTCCTGTATCGAAATACATTTGGAATGTTTTTTTGTATCGCGATAGTATCAGGATGGAACGTATTTCGTTACAATTCTCGAGGAATACTCCACTCCAACCCCCCCCCCCCCCCTGCGCCAAAAAAAAAAAAAAGTCTGAACGCATTTTTTTTTATTTCTGAAAGCACCAGGGTCAAAGAGATGCTGGCGCATTGTTAGTATGCTGACCAAGGTTCCTTCCGATTCTCCAAACCGTGTTTCTATGCGTCCTCTTCTCTCTTCTGAGAAGTGTTGCGTAGTCGGAAACTCCGAACCAGGTGGCGTGCCAGGGTGCAGTCGGAGCATCTTTTGCCGCAGATCCTTAGGTAGGGATTTCTTGAGTCATTGTTTGCTGGAATCCCAATGCCCTCTGCTAACCCTCTCTCTCACCTTAGCGTATACAGTACACCCAACCGGCAAAGCTGAGTCACAGTCCGTTGCAGCACGAGCCTGGCGGTGGTTTACTTGAAATTAGTAGGATGACTCAGGCTGTGAAGTTCAACACTTATTCGAATGCGTCTGCGGCTGCGCCCGTAATGTTGCACGGCTCAAGGGCACGCCATCAGCCGACGTGAACGTGACCTGCTGCTTTGGTGATCCGACACCCAGGAAGGAGGCCAGACGTGGCCTCGCGGTGCCGACCAAGACTTCGTACACCTGCGACTCGTCTCGAACGCGCTGTTTCTCGAAGAACTCGCGCCTGTGCCGGAAATATCAGGTCGCAATCCACGAGTTCTCTGTTTGGATGATGCGAGGCGAAACTTGAGGATTGCAATCCATGCGTCGGTGGCGGAGGGTCGGCAGGAAGGACCTTCACAACAGGGATGCCACCGTATCGTTTTTTTCAACCGTAACAAAAGATAAGACATGTGTTCCAGGATGCTTCAGGTGATACACTATTCTAACAAAATTTCAAATCACATTGCCTGCACGACCTTCAACGAGGTAACCTACAACGAAAGTATGTATCGTCCTTTCATACAGCAGCGTGGTAAAGTTTCATGTTCAAGGCCACACCTACGAGATAAAGAATACCAGTTCATTCCGCCGTGACGTCATGTGATCAATGTTGACAGGTTCTTCCTTATTGGACGGAGACGTGGTGACGTTTTGATGGGACTTAGCGGTGACATAGAATTTATTTAGAGGTCGAAGTCTTTTTGCATGCCTCGTCGAGACAGTCGGTATGTCAGGGAAGGGACCGCCGTCAGTCCTTGATGGAACGGTTTTTTGAGTCCATTGAAGACTCCTCGTCCTCCGAAACCACTATCTTCAAGGCAAAGTGCCAAGCCTACGGGAAAGTAATTTCGTGATCAAAAACTTCCACTTCAAACTTTCAAGCTTCATCTCAGTTGGCCTCTCAAACAAATTTGAAAAATGTATTGCATTATCAATATTTCTGTATTTGTATTTCTGCCCTCCCTTAAATGTATTCATGCATTTGTAGTTCCAAAGACCTTTTTGCCTCTATTTAAAATGTATTTCCGATACGTATCGCGATACATTTTTACAGATATATTTCAGTATCCGTATTTTAGCTACTATTTTAATGTATCCCAGTATTTGTATTTCCAAATACATTTTTGAGTATTTCTGCCCAACCCTGGAGTAACAGAAATGTATGAAGCAAATATGCTTAGCACTCGTCTGAGGCGGGTTTCAGAGAATTCTGTCATCATGTCTTCGGAGGAACCCCGTGCCCTTCGTATGATCTACAAGCAGTGTGACTGTGGCTTAAAAGAGTCACTAGAGTCTGAGATCGCCTTCCACGACCTTAACACAATCTGCAAACTATTAAGAACCTATACAAAGAAACAAAATAAAATTATTCCGCGTCTGGTTTTCCACTTACGAAGGGGATCAGCTATCAAACCACGCCTTGTTCTGCTCACGCAACATATTTCTGCTCCTTGCTTGTGTATCTGCTCACGTAGCATTTTTCACAATCAAGGATGAGCGTACAAAAGCCAAGCTGCTCACATTCTCACAGCATGGAGCACCAACATCGGTCATGGTAGACGCTTCGAACCCCGGAGTCGGAGCTGTCTTTCAGCAAAGCTCTAACGGAACCTAGAAGCTAATAGAATTCTTCTTGAAGAAGCTCTAACCTACCGCATGTCGATGTAACATTTTCGGAAGATAACTTCTAGGAGTCTACTTTGCCATCAAACATTTCTGTTAGTACCTGAATGATTATTCCCTGCGATGACAGATCACATGCCATCGCTGTATGCTTCTAACACCAAGCGGCCAAACACAAACGCCAAGAGAAATGCGGTGGAAGGCACATATAGAATTCACGACTGGCATCTGCTTTGTATCAGGCAAAACATTACACTGCTGAAGACGCACTTTCCCTCATTGGTGAGAACACATGCTTTAACGAACGGGTCGCTATTAACTACAAAACAGTGGCAGCACAACGGAGCACCTCACACAAGACCGCAACATGAACAAAAAACTACCACGTCACTCCATTTCTTAGTTGCGAAGAATTTAAAGCGTAGGAAAACAATGGCGTGCAATGCATTTACAGGAAATCCTAGGTAACCCCCTCGAAGAGATCGGAAAAGCAGCTTTGAAGCAATTAATTCATTTTGGCATTCTGTAATTTAAGCCACTCAACTCCATAATACTGCTCGATTCATGTGCGTGAAGATCGGCGTTGACGTTCGCAGATGGTCAGGTAAATGTAGGCTGTCCCAAAGTGTAAAAGTTAGTCGACAGACAACTTCACCGCTCGGGAAGTTCTCACTTTCTGATGAACGATCCACCAACGTTCACCTCGACAGAGTATAAGACTACTTCCACTAGCTGATGATTGCAGGTATACATTTTAACATGCGTCTACTGCTACTAAATACCCTATAATGGAGTATTAGGAACATCCCAGAGTTAGAGCAGGGTGACATGTCCGCTATCTCAAAAGGCGACGACTCGCTCACCAAATTAAGTGCATTCTAATGGTGAATTTGGTGGTCGCCTCTCTCCTCAGATCCTGTTTCAACAGAGCGCCCGCTTCATGCCACCAGACCTACTCGAGATGTTTTTCTGCCGAACACTACTGCTGGGCTCAGAGCGCTCTGACATTTTCAGACCAGTCACGGAAGTAAACTTCTTGTAACGTATAAAAGAAAAAAAAAGGTTTTACAGCGTACGGTGACGATTGAGCAACATTTATGCTCGCAACGTGATGAAATGATATCTGTGACAGAGTATAAACCACGTCACTATAATCCGTCTAAAAAAAATCAGAAGCATGCGAGTTGATTTTTCGCGGAACGGAATGAAAGCCAATGTTTGGAAATAGTTGTCAACTTCGCGTTTTCAACAGCGGGAGAGCTACGTTAGTGGTCATGCGTGCGTACTCAGAACAGGCAAATATTAAATGGTTAACAAACCTCATTCTTCTCACGGTGGAATGTCGTGCAAGCATCACCCAGAGGACATACCATGTATCGCCTAGTGACACATATCACAGTGCAATACAGCCGGCTGTTTCGTTATTTTACTGCATAAATCTTTGAACGCACTTTCACCAAACCTGAAAATTAATTGATGCGTCCACAAAACACGGTAAAACCGGAGCGAGTTTTGCGAGCTGTTTCGTCATCGGTTAGGCTTAGTGGATTCGCCAGCGTGAGATGAAGGATCTCGTAAAAGCACTGGGAATACTTCTCACGTCGAGTTTTCTGTCTCGTTCACAGGCGAATGTCGTCCCGTCCGTTGTAATCCTCGCACCGCCGAACGCACAAGCAATTTCTAGAACCAGATATCCATCGCCGTCATGCCGAACCCCAAAAGACCACCGCAGGCCAATGCCGGACATCGTCAACACAACTACGTAATCTCCGTCCAGGTATCACATGACGCCGCTGACGCCTGCGCCGCTCCGCACTCCGACGGCTAGAGAAGGAATGCTAGGGAGTGCTCCGAGCGGGAGGGTGCGTTCGGAAGGAACTAGCTGATCAGGCCACCGCACTTCCGTTCGTTCACCCGCGCTCTTGAGCGCCCTAAAAAAGCGCTCAAGTGAGCGCAGGAAAAGCCATGCGATTTCGTCATAAGAACGTGGACGGCTAACCTAATTATTGGATTTGGTGGCTTAGGTGTGGTTGGTCGGCGTTAAAATTTCTCCAGTAATGCGAGGAGGAATACCATACGCTGTTCCTGTCATGCTGCATCCCAGTCTATGTTTCAGGGAAGCTCGTATTAACAGCATAACAAGTAGTTGTGTCTTCCTTCATGGTGCGCCTCTACCTCCGGGTTTTCAAACCTGCCTTAATTGTCCGTGAAACTTTTGCAATACCCCTTTTCAGATGGGGTTAGAGGGTGTTGCTTGAATATGCTTCGTGCCGACTAGACGCGATAAGTTATGGAAGCAGTTGATTTGGATAATTGGACCTTAGCCTTATGACGGTCAAGAAATGATGTCAAGGCTTGAACAGGAACATTTGTAGTGGGTGCTATGGGACGTGAAATATCACCCTTGTACACGCCTTCAAAGCGAAACTAAGGGGCGCGAAAAGCGCCAGTAATGTCGATCCCTCCGCAGAAGCATTAGCCCGGCGCGCCGACTGTTTTTTGGAGGGAGGAGTAAAATGCCTCTTCTAATGGGATATGAGAGAGGAGATAGCAAAGGAGAGGGTAATATGGGTTATCTGCTCCCAAAATGGTCTCGTGCGACGAAGCGATGATGCATATATTGCGCAATTACGATCATATCGAAATCGGGGAATAAAGATTCCTACAAATTATAACTTTTTTCTACCCTTAGCACACACGAATGGTTACTTAATAACATTTCGCTGCACGGCTAGACCGCACTGAGTTCAAGCGTGAACTCTCCAGGCTTATTATGACCCCCTTCTGAAAAAATAAATAAAAAAATAAATAAAAGGTAGGAAAGAGTATTTGTTAATGAGCTTACTAATTTGCCCATTTCAGTCTGTTTCCTAGTAGCCGCCGTGTCCACCAACTTGTGCCTAGATTCTAAGGCAACAAATTCTAAGCCAAAAAAAAAAGAAATACACATTGCATAATATAGAACAGGCTTTCTATTTGATTTTTCTGGCGTCAGTTGAGACCTGGTGAGGCCACTGTGCAAATAGCCTTTAGGCACATTTGGTTCCGAGCTAAACGGCCGCTTTGCAGTATTCCCGAGATCAAACCTACGCGGTATCTTCGAGAACTGACTGTTGAAGACAATCGACTCATTCGATATACTTGCACAAACCTGCAACGGCAACGAAAAGGGATGTGTGGCACAGAAAAGTACGGGGCAATGTATTTCCGGTTACGTTCTTTTCAGATAAGCTGCACTCGTAAATCAAATACGGCGGTATGCACCGAGTGCTTCTGGTGCACAAAGTGCTGGTAAATCGAACGCAGCAACTGTCTTACGTAATTCAACGTAATGGGGAAAAATCGACATAGTCCTAAAGGATAAGAAAATATATGAGAACTGGAAGCGTGACAGGGCTACGCGATAGATGGCGCCACTGTGTTTGTGGCCAGAAAATAAAAAAAGGACGAATAAATACGTGAGTACCTCGAAGGGAGTGCTTTCGGCGGACATGCGCGTGAATCCACAATGTCGCTGAAGTAGACTGTGACGGACTCGAAACTCTCGGCTGTCACCTGCCGCCCACGTTTCAACTCGTCGGCAACGGACCTGAAAAAAGGCAAAAAACTATTACAGTCGGAAATTAACGGATAATAAAAATTGTTCGGCGAACACCTGCATTCTGCTCTTTTTAAGGAGTTCTCGCCAATTTGATATGTTTACTTGTAGATATACTTTATACGAATTCGCATACCGTAGTTAATTTCAATGCGATTGCGATTAGTCCGTGTATGACGATTGTTTTATTAATATGTTTTCGTGGTTTGGAAAAAAGTAATCGCATGTATTTCATTTACGACATCCAGTAACGTGCTCTCTTAAGGATGCCTGTGTGTCTACAATTAAACCTGTTAATCACTTGAAAAAAAAGGCAAACTATATAAATGTGGCCTACTAGGTGGTCAAATCAATCATCCAAATTTAAAAATATTCCGTTCTTATTGTTAGTAGACCTTACCATTGACACTGCCCTTTCTGTGCCTGTGCAACAAAAATCGAGGTTTGCGGCCAGCTGCCCCTAAGCGTCACAATGTAGAGGGTGGTTTACACACTTCTATAAAATATTGTGCGATTGCTCGGTTGAATCTGTGCAGGACTAATAAGCTGTCTGGAACACTTCTCCGACTGGAGTGTTTAGCGTCCTATCCCGCAAATACTTCAACGGTGGTCTTAAAGTAGGCGACAAATGACGTCACAAAAGTCGAAGTGCCAAGCTCTTAAAATTGATTTATTTTCATTCATTCATAACATTCTGTGTCCCTATTTATAGGCCACTGCTGGTATGGGGTACAAAACACAAACAATACCCATTAGGAATGCATAAAATAAAGAACAAACTGCATCGGCTATTTCGAAGTCAGATAAACAAGCCCAATTTGGATTAAAGACAACAAAGAACAATGCAAAACGTTGTAACAAAGAAACAACCATCAGAGCGCCTATCACATACTGCATCGACTTCGACAGAATAATAGATCTTGGTAAAAACAAAACAAAACACTGGAAACGAAATGTCGCGAGCTTGGCGGTTGATCATAGAAATGCTGGAAAAAAGCAGGAGCGAACGCGACTGTCATTGCCGTCTTGGCGTCCCAACTCCTGACTACCGACGCTACCGTTGTTTGTCAGACTGAAGAGTGACCTCCAGCAGAACAGCGGTCCGCCAGATCCAACACCGCTGTTGAGACACCGCCAGGATCGCGATCGGCGACAGCGTGACACTACCATGACGTCATCAGGCGGAAATCAAGGCAGCACTTTTTCGAAGGTGGTTAACGCACCAATCGGAGACGCGTTCAACACCGTAGTACAAACAAAAGAACAACAACAACAACAACAACAACAATAACAACGACATCGCTGTTGTTTCTCATTCATTGGCTGCAGGGTATGTGACCCTCTCTAAATACGTATTTGGTGCATCTGACTTCCCCCGAATGGGCCGTTGGAAGAGGACACTGCGAGATGTCGTGCACTTCATGTAATATACCGGAAGTGGAGGTTCTCTTATGGCACTAATCCGCTCTCGACCGTGTTTTTTTTCTTTCTTTTTCTTTTCTTTCCTTTCTGCTGCAGTCTAAAGTTACCCTCCGCTTGAGTCTTCCTACGGAGGCTTGAAGAGTGCTCGTCAAATGGGTCGGGAGAGCAACTCACACGCTGTGTTGGATGTCGCCGAGGCCCCCGCCGTTTCTGGTCCCCTATCTCCCAAAAACAAGACAGGGGCGAAGACGACAGCGAGGAGCCAAGGAGAAAAAGCCATTCTGGATATTCTCACAGAAAAAGTACTTCCGCGCTAAAACTTTCATGTTTTTTTTGTTTTTTTTA
>JAZHYW010032878.1:0-17768 GCA_037355805.1 Ixodes ricinus
AAGTTTTTTTCTCTCTCTCCGTATAGAGGAGGCTATGACATCGGTCTCCATATTGAAAACTTTGTGTGCTTATTTGTTGGGTCATTAAAAAAATGAAAGCCGTTTACAACTCCCTGTAACGCCGAATTAGAGCGCAGCTCTTGAGGAGGAGGGGAAGGCACGGGGGGGGTGTCACGTGACCTCAGGGAGGGGGGTCACGTTGCCTGGGGGTCACGTGACCTCGAGGAAGGGGGGGATTTTCCCCCTAAGTTTAGCGTGGAAAGTTTTCCGCTAGGATTTAGCGGGGAAAATTTTCCGCTAGATTTAGCGGGGAAAATTTTCTCCGCTAAATTTAGCGGGGAAATTTTTCCGCTAGATTTAGCGGGGAAAAATTCCCGCTAGATGAAAATTTTCCGCAAGATTTAGCGGGAAAATTTTCCGCTAGATTTAGCGGTTGAAATTACCCATCATGCACCACGCGGTTGCGCCGACAGCGACGGCGACGCCGCTCAAGCCGGAAACGGGCGCCTAAGAGCTGCGCTCTAAAAGAAGGAAAACTCAGTGCTAAGAAAAACGTGAAGTTACGAGTGTTTTTTTTTTTTCATGCCTCTTTTGAAAGCGTTCTGTTTCTTTCTTAAGGTGCAGCTCTTAGGCGCCCGTTTCCGGCTTGAGCGGCGACGCGGTCGGCGTAACCGCGCTTTGCATTATGGAACGTTTCCCATAATGACGTCACACGTGACGTCACGTGTGGGAGAGGAGGAGGAGGAGGAGAGAATAAAGGAAAGAAGGAAAGGAGGAAAGGCCGGAGGAGGAAGGAGGAGGAGATGGTACGGAGGAGGAGGGGCATACCCTCTTCTCCGTACCCTCCACTCCTCCACCTCAAGAGCTGCACTCTAATTCGGAATGACAGGAAATTGTAAATGTCTTTCATTTTTTTTTCGCTTCCTGAATGCTTCCGGCATTATTCTATACTCCACGATCGACCAATCGATAATTCAAAAGATTAAGAACAATAAGGCACAAGTGATTCATTCGGTTGTCCTCAGTTATGTGATGAGAAATACCATGGGGACGAACCAGTTTTTCATTGACGATACGAAGTTTTGTCTCGCCACGCACACGCGACCCCCACGCAAACACTTCCTATAAACCACCCGATCCTCAAACGGGCGCATATCCAGCAAAACTGATCTTACCAAAAACTGTCGAAATACCAGTTGAGAAAATGATTCGCTTAAAAAAGGTGTTGCGCATTTTTTGTGCTTAAAATTGTGGAAGAAGGCAGAAGAAATTGTTGGTGTGTCAACATTTCTTTACCCCAGAAAATAAAGGTGACCATCCTGGTTTTTTTTTTACTGGGTTTTTCAATATTCTGTAATAATAAAAAAGTGACTTGTCTTGATAGGTGAATAAATATTATCATACTTCATTTCACTATAAATCAGTCCAGAGCCACAGGCTATTTAGTATACATAAAACACGGACGCACACACAAAGAGCAGAAGGTCACGGCCAATGCACAATGCGTTATTGGCTAAGCCAGTTATAACTCATGCATTAGAAGAAAGCAACCGCCATGACGTTTCTCTCTCTGCGCTGCTTCACCGACCTCGTCGGGTGGTAACACTGATTGCACTCTGAGTAAATGGAAAACTTTGGAGCTTACAAATCCTGGAATAATCTGCGAGGTACTTGTCAGAAAGCTAAAAAAATAAAGGGCCTAAAATTGTTAATCTATTCAAAGCACACCGGCTTCTTAGCAGGAAGATCAATGCTTCGATCGGATGTGAACGTACCAAACACTGCAAGACATCACTTACCAACAGGCGTTACGCTCGAGTGTAAGAAAGCACCATACACACAGGCCGAGACTGTGTTAAGGCCGGCGAGGAGCCAGACAAGTTGAAACTCTTCCTCGATTTCTCCTTGCCATTCAGGAAAAGGCAGACCCTCGTCCTTATTGCGAGGAATAGCTCAGAGACCCGTTCCCGTGGGGAAAGAAAAAGAGAAGAGCGCGAGAGGAAGTGGAGAAAAGGAAATTGGTGACCTGTTTTCTGCCCGGCAGAAGAGGATTCTCTAGGTCTGCCCTTCAGCATACATATGCCATTGAACTCAATTAATAATAATAAAGAGCATATAAAAGGCTCACTAAGCCATAGTTTTTCATATTTAATCACACTTTTTTGTGATAAAATCGTAATAGGTAAGATTTACCAAACCACGCACAGGAAATCGTACCCGGACCATGCGATCCGCAGCCCGACCCATTTGCTAGGCGCCACGGTAAGAGGCAGAACGGGAGCTCAAGGAGCTGGAATAAGCAGGACACAGGAAAGTCCGCGTTAGCTGTCTCAAATCACAAAGGGCTGCTCCATAGGAGATCGCACAACGTCAAGATTTTGAATCACTCCAAAACTGTCTCGCCCATTGTGATAAGCACAGGGTGCATACGAGTGTGTTCCGTCTGGAAAGCGTCCAAGACCACCCGGCTCTTCCCGTAACTAAGTGCAACACATTATGAGACAAGTGTAATGCACAGGCGAAACTTTTGTGTTTCCGGGTTTGACATTATAATCCAACCCCAAGACTGCAGAAAGCAATAGACGACTCACAATGTCTCTAACAATGCTGTTTGGCTCCCTGCAGTCTCGGAGTTGCGTTATAATGTCTAATCTTCATCAGCTCATTTATGCCTTGACATTAATTTACCTGGGATTATCGGTATAACCGAGACAAGTTTATTGTGTTTTTTTCCTTCTCTCACAAGCGCAACAGCAGCAGGCAACAACGGTAGCGTGGGTCAACTGGTCGAAGCAAATGTGTCCCAGGTTCGCCTCGGGGTCGCGACAGGCTGTGTCTCGCGCGTGAGTAAACCGACCGACGAAGGGAGGCTCCCGAAACAACGTCGCGTGTCCGCCCCAGGGAGGGTCCCCGTAATTAAGAATTCCTCAAAGAGGCACGAGAGCGGCGCAGAGAAATCGGAAGAAAGTGAGTTAAAGAGGGGAGAGCGGAATGCGAAATTTCTCGGACTACCTCAACTTCCAGAACACAAAACTTTGCCGCCGCTGCCGGTGTGCGACCGGCGGGGCCTTATTCGTTGGGGGGGTGGCGGGTGGCCGTGCGCCTGCCTGCTGCCTGTTTGCCCAGGGCTCTGCTCTGCGCTTTCGAGGGCGAATTCCTTTGTTTCGTGGCTCTCCGGGCATCGGTACGCCCCGAACAAAGAGCAACCGAACCCCGGGAACAATTCCTTCTTGTCAGGGGGTCCCCTGCTCGTTTGCTTCCCCTCAAGTACGCACGCGCGCAATGGCCCCGGGCCACCACCCGGCGCTCTGAGCGCGCCTTCGTGTGGGGTTGTGTTTTTAACTCCACTTATTCTGTTCTGCTCTTCCCTGAATTCCGAAAGCAGCTCTGTATCGCTTGTCACACTGCTGGAAGGGGGAAAAGAAGAGGCGACGAACGCGAGGCTCCTGTTGGTTTCGTTTTATTACATTTTCTTCGACGTTCGACAGGCGTTTTTCTTTCTTCCGACTTCATTCACCGGTGCAAACTCAATTGTTTAGCTCGTAATTCTGAAAGACAGCCGCAAACATGGAAGCGAAGAAGTTCCTCTCGAGTCTTTTGTCCCGGCACCGTCAAATTTTTCGCGGCTTTATGCTGGGCGCTGTTCTGTATGACCCTGCTATTGTTCAGTTTTTATTTATGAAGCTTCTAAATGTTCGTATTCACGCAGATAAATGTTGTATTTTTTTCTTTAATCAGTCCTCGGAGGATTTACCCATAAACAAAAAGAAAACACGCAGTCGTTCTGTATGTATCGTATATTAGCTTGTGTATTTTATAGCTTACGACACTTCAGCCTCTTTGGAGCTTCAAATCATGGTTAAGTTTGACTTCTCGCGGAGCATTACTGATTTACACTTGTTTTCTCGTGAATGAAGCATATATTGATTGAATTTTAGATTACCTTCCGTTATTTCATGAAGATCTGCACATTTGAAACGCCGAAAGCATAGTTTTTTTTTGCCCTCCGACCTGCTAAAATTTCGAAGAGCTACTTCTTGCGGGGGGGTTACGGTAGTCGTGAACTCTGATCTCAGGCCGGCCACGCTGCCGCAGAGCGCAGTCTCACCGACGTGTCCCTCTTGGAGGAGCGTGCGGTCGTCAGGGCATTCCTTTTCCCCTCCACTCTCTCCTCTTCCACCCCACACACATTCTGACTGACTCTCAGACGGCCTGTCGGCACTTTCTTTACAACACCCTCCATCCTTTCACTGCGCCGCTACTGAACCTCTTCCTATCCCTCTACCTCCTACATTTTCAGGTTGGTCTGGATCACTGGGCACGCAGCCAGCCACGGTAATGAGTGCGCTCATGCGCTCCCCAGAAGAATCTCACACCGGGAACCTACGGAAGACTCTGCCACCATCCGACCAATGTCTTTCTCATACTTAACTCACCTAGCTGAGCTACGCCCCACTCGACAACATTATCCTCCTCCTCATCCTTCAGCTTACTCGCAGGCATGGCGTCCTATGGCGTCAATTCCGAACCAACACCTTCCCGACGCCCTCTTCTGCTCTTACGTACCCGCGGTCCGCCTGACTGCCCGCACTGCGTGGTCTGGCAATGCCAGGCCATTTCCTCTTGTCACATCTTCTCAACCCCTCCCCCAGCTCCTGGGCTGACCGATGATACGGCCACCGGCCAGCAATAGCTGGTGGACCGTGCCGAGTCGGTGGCCGCCACATACGGAGCCCCAGACTAGAGTCTGCACCCGTTTGTACTGGAAGCCATCCCTGCAATGATGCTCATTCATTCACCTACTTCTTTCAGCGCATGAATACTGCGCAAAACATTATCTTCTTCTATTCTTGATGTAGCAACGAGTATAGGTATCTTACGCTTTATTTAAATCCGAAGGCAACTGTTTTCCGTTCTCCCTATACGGTTGAGCACTCCGAGGCAGAGCGAAATACTGTCGTGTCACGTCTCTGACACATATTTTAATAATCGTAACGATTGCCGAATCCGCCTCGCTCTGCACTAATTATGTAAATAGCGTCGAGTATAAAAAAAGTTAAAAAAGGAGTGCCTATACTCTAAGCGCAGCTTAGTAGGGAGTTTTAGTGAGTCGATCGTTTTGACATGAACGGTTCGTCCCCGAACGATTCGCTAGCCGGCATTGCTACATGTCCGCAAAATTGCGCGTAAACTCGGAAACGGTTATGATCCGAATCGCAAGAATTCGCGTCACGTGAACAGGCGTCAACGAGAAAGAAAATCCTTTCGACATCGCGGATTGAGCAGGGCGAAAATGGACTAGACACTTGCTTGCGAAACCAACTCGGGTAATCGGAACTCGCGCTGAACATATTCTGTGCTGCCCTCTCTTTGCCTGCATGATCAAGCTGATGTATATTTTTCACAGGATGTGACGTAATTGCACTCCTACACAGCTGCAAACCCTGCGCAGCTGTATGGGAGAGCAATTGCGGAAAGTCGGCTCTCCCTTACGAAAATGGCATATCTGAACTTATATGAAAAAATAGATACGGTTATATAAAGAAATTGGGCAGATCTGGCTATATCAAGTAAATCAGTTTATATAAGCCTTATCAAGCCAGATCTGCCCAATTTCTTATATATCCATATCAGGGTCTTGATATGGAGATATCAAGACCTGACAACCTTGATATACAGGTGTTTTTTTATTCTTGTAGATGTTGTTTTTAAAAAAGCCATGAAAGCTACACTTATGCGGTTTGTGCGAGTGAGTTATACGCCCAGGGAGACATTATGTGGGTGGCTAATCTTTGCAATAAGTCGGCTAATGATTTGAAATTCACTACTTAATTTTTAAATTAGTGAAAATAGACATATGGTTCCAATTAGAAACTTGCTGAACGTCGTCCAAAATCCCGAAATCAGTCATGTTCAGAAAGACTTTCAGCGCGTGAGAAAGTTACCACTCGTGGACCAGGTACAACGCTAGCGGTTTCGGTCAGGCGCCCGCGCAATTTTTCCGTCTCTTATCTAGCCACAGCCTTGTACCTGGTCCACGAGTGGGAACTTCAGCGCAGTACTGCGCTTCACACGCGCTCAAAATCTTTCTAAAAAATTACTGATTTATGTGTTTCGGACGACGCTCAGCAAGTTTCTAATTGAGCACCATATGTATATTTCCACTAATTAAAAGTAAATTAGTGAATTTTAATTAATTAGCCGACTTATCGCAAAGATTAGAAAACTACAATGTCCCCCTGGGCGTATAACTCATTCGCACAAACCGCATAAGTGTAGTTTTCACGGCTTTCTTTAAAACAAATCTGCAGGAATAAAAAAAATAACACCCGGTATTTAGGCATTGCACGTACGTCACATCATGACATCGAACACCGGTATCCACCATGCTGGTGTTCGACTCTTCGACCCTGCATAGCGAGAGGCAATGGTAAACTGTGCCGCGCTCGGCTGTAGCAATTACCCGGTATCGCGACGATCGTCCGATCGTTTCGTCGGCATGAACCGCGAGACAGAGTGTCCGTCAAGTTAAAGAAAGTATGAGCGGCAGGAGAGGATACGCCCGCGGATTACCGAGTTTGCGGCACGCATCTCATAGCGGCGAGCAACTGCACTTTTCTACCGTTGTTTACGTTCGCGCACGCCTTTGCATCGGCTTTTGCCCATTCGTGGTGCAGATGCCTTTTGCCTTTCGTTACATAACGCCGTTCCCCGCTTCGAGCGGTGGCGGTCCCGTGTGCAAGCTAGCCGAGACGCCGCCGTCGGGGGATCGGTTTGTGCCGTTTGCGAGACGGTAACCTTTGCAAGGAGCGAAGGTATGTAGGCAAGCCGGTTAGGAAACATCATAATATGAACCCTGAGTCAATGAGAGTTGTACGTTATTTGATTTATCCTTACCTCAGGGTTTAGATTATGACGGTAACCTAGCGTTGTTTACCAGTATTTCCGCAAAATCGTAACATCTTTCTACAAGCGACTCGTAAAGCCGCGCGTCAAATTTTAGAACGCGCAATTAAGATTCTTTGTTGTTGTTGTTCTTCTTGGCGACACGTCAAAACTTTGTCTAATTCTAGAGGAAATCTGGAAGAGTACCTTTAGGAAAACGATCTATTGCAGTGGTTGCGCACTACGTTGACCAGACGGGACGAAAGGTACCAGATAGATGTCGACACGCACGATCACCTCAACACAAAAACGAGAAGGAAGGTGCCCGTGAAGATTCAACACGATGTAGCACAAGCTGTCATTTGTAGAACCGAGCAATAAACGCATCACAAAATATCCTTGGGCTTCTTTGAAGAAATCGCTTGCAGAAGCAGAAATTTGCAGCAGCTCACGCAGGGCGCAAACCACACGAAACTGCATCCGGCCGAACGCATTCCGGTATTGGCAAGGTCATCCGTCAAACCACGTTACCACACTCCTTCTATCAAGCTTTCAGCTTAGAAGAGAGAAAAGGAGAGAGGACAAACCAAAACGGAAGTGCACAAACAAAAGGCTTATCTTATGGGGCATCAACGTGCGGATTTGTCCCTTGTACCCAAGGCTGATAGTGCAGTGAATGCTATGTGTGGCCTTGGGCTCCTGGCAGGTGCCGTGTTCTGCTTCATCACCAGCTTCTAGACTGAAGTCACGTGACCCTAACCGGAGACACGATTGGCCTAAAACATGCATAGCGTCTACCCTGCTGTCAATACCGAGTGAACATACAGCTCTATGAAGTCCAACTTTTGAACTTCCAAAGGAGCTGTCTGGCTCGAAAGTGACCCAAAACGATGCGAGTTTGACGATACTATGTTTTACGCCGTATAACCCACATCATAATTTAAAATGAAGAAATAAGCGCGACTATATCTTTTCTGCGCACGATGTCCACAAATAAATAAATAAATTAATGCGTATATATATATTTTTTTTACCAATAAATTTACAATTATGTGTAAACAATTAGATTCGCGTTTTTAAATTTCAAATTTTTTAAAGAAAGAGTTGCACATAAAAGACACCACGGACAACACACCTTCCGACTTTCCAACACACGATGAATCGCACACGCTCGCAAGCGGATGGTTACGATGCTGCGCGAACGGTTTTTGAAAGATGCTGCGTAGGGCGCAACGGCTTCGCAGGCGTTCGAAGGAAAAAGGATTCGGGACGACGAAGTAGCGTCTTGCATCTTCAGTAAGCTAACGGTTCGTGTTTCCCCGCCCATTTAGCGGCAAACACGAACAAGATTAGTTTCACTGCTAGATTTAGCGGGAAAATTAACGTCAAGTGACATAAGTACCAATTCAATTTCTTGCTAAATTTAGCGGGGCGGTTACTCGATGGCGACGCGCACACCGCTTAACTCGGAAACGGGCGCCTATAAGCTGCGATCTCAAATCCATTATTTGATTAACTCGCTTTCTGATATTATGCACTTCGTCACGGACATCAAACATACAACCAAATTTCATTTGTCTTTCAATCTTCAAAATGCGCAATTGGTTAATTGGTCCAAATACCTGGAATAACTTCACTTTAACGATGTTAACAATAATTAACCAACTATATGAGACTCATGCAATATAGATCAATCAACTTGTCTTGGCGAGTACATATGACTTATTGCTTGCACGACCGAAACAGGCCCATATATCATTATCAGGGGCAATATTTGCACGCGTATATGGCGAAATAGGCCGTATTTACACTATACGGCCGCATCTGGCAGTATCTGCACACTTATATGGCAATATCTGGGCGTATTTGCTCCCATATATTCCCTATCTGACTACTTATATTATCATATCAGGCCGTATATAAAATATATCAGGGCCATATCTGACATTTTCGTACGGGCTACCGCGCAGAGAAACTGCGTCGCGGTTGGGTGTAGTTTTTACAGCGATAGCTTTTAGTAGGACACCTCGCGGATTTCGCGCCGTCGACAGGCCTCCATCGACGCGGCCGTCGGTGCCAAACGTTCCACATTGACGTCACGCCGCGCATCACGTCACCTGTTACCTGGCACCAGCTGACACCATGACGAGACATTGTCATATCAAGTCACATTGCACATTGATGTCACGTGACTTAATGACGTCAAGTTACAACGTGAGTCACGTGATGTCATGACGTCACGTGACATTACGTCGTCACGTGAAACCATGACGGCACGTAGAAACATAAAAATGAGCCTGCTGATAATGGAAACAATAAAGGAATCCCGAGGGCACCTAAACACTTGTTATGAGTTGTGAATCGAAAGCATGAATGTCGTTCTACCACTTCCTTAGCTTGTCTGCGGTGTACTGGCGTGGACGGCCGCGCTTCGCTACTGCCGAGTTGCGGTCGCCGATGATAAATGCCTCAGGCGGCGCAATGTTCCTCAGCGCCGAGAAGAGCAGAAACGGCCGCAGCCCCAACACCCTCCATCCGCCGGCGACGACTAACACGGGAGCTGCGGCCGAGCGCGCTCCTTCCTGGCGTTCGGGCCGAAGCGCCAGGAAAGGGGCTTCTCTGTGGGGTGGCGTTCCTTGGTACTATGAGCGCGCGCGTCCCAATATAGGAGCCGTTTCGCTGAGAATTTATTCCATGCTTCTCGTGGCTGCAGCGGTTGCAGACGCCGTCGGCTCCTGGGAATTTCTTTCGCTGTTATTGACGCCACCGGCTCCTCGCGTGGTTCGTGGTTACAGACGCCGCCGGTTCCGCTTCATTGTACAGCTAATGCTTTCGCATTAAAACGAAGCGTTTTTTTTTCCAATTGTGCCACAAGAGTTTTTGGGCGATAAAACCAATAACATTTGATAGGTGTTAAGCCGGCGAAACCACCGGCGTGAAATTACGTGGAGCTACAATGATTGAAACTTAGCTGCGTGAGTTTGGAAATGTTCTTCAGTGACCATAAGGTGGTGTTTAGTTTTGTCCAATAACATTGCATAAGATGTTCAGGCAGCGACACCAACAACAGGGAACGGTTTATGCAGTTTCGTCGTTTTTTGGATTTCAAACTTGGGCACGTGATTTTCGAAGTGTTCTTGAGTTACCACGGGGCAGCCCTAGTTTGTGTCCAATACAATTGTTTAATAGCTCTCTTACAAAAATCATCACTAAGTTTCAATTGAGTCTCTAATGTACTTTTTTTTAGATTAGATTAAAAACTCAATTTAAACTCGTTGATAATTTTTGTGAGGGAGGCTTACGAAATGCTCTCTGAACAATACACCCTCGTTGGCTCTAAAACACTATGCAATTTTCTTTGCGGTCACTTACTCGGTTTAATACGAAACGACTATGCGTACTCTATGGTGCGCGCTCTTACATTTATCATCCAATCAATCCACCTGCTCCCAAATGCTAGCGTAGCGGCTCCGACACCACGCCTAAGCTTTCGCTGTGTTTCACCTTACGGGATGCGGAAATGTTTCTTTGCTCTCAGAACACATGTGCCACTTAGCAGTGTTTGTGCGATATAGGTCTAACATTCCCTTGGTCACGGGACGATCCCCGCCAGTGGTGTCCTCTTATGTTTGTCTTAAATGGACTCTTCGGACCTATATTCTTTATATACGACTTTAAACTACATGTAACGCTCGAAGGCTTCGCTAGTGTCGCTGGAATCTTACAGTTCTTAATGGCTACGTTTACACGGATGAGACAGTAGCGCACTGAAGTGAGAGGGAACCAATCACACGCTCTACCCAATCAAAATCGTCGCACGCTTCTACCCAATCACGCAACCCACGTTCTACCCAATCACGCAATCACGCTTCTACCCAATCAAAATCGTCGCATCTCGATTTGATGTTCTACGGTCGCATCCATGCCTCCATGGCTAATGTGGAATTCGGCTGATAAAGCACAATCTTCGTTAAAAAACATGCGGCCACGCAGTGCAGAATAATATGGGCCGACCATATGCTCGTGCCGAACAATCTTGCGGTAATCCAAGATGCCCACGTCCCGCTCTCACTTCTTCATCGCCTTCCACGGTGCTCGTTTTTGATAACGCAACCTGAGCAACGCCGTTCAAACCAATGGATGGCGCCGAACGTGCTCCTCGACGGCGACGCAAGCAACGATTCCGGTCCCTTCCAAGTTTCTTTCTGCTGACAGCGTCATTCACGGAGGAAAAATAAATCGTATCAAACGAGATGCGTCACGGTGCTCCGCTGACCGCTCTTTGGCATTCCGACCGCAAACTTCGACGCGACGTGGCGTGACACGCTTTGTCATCCTCCGTGCTCCTTTTTTTGTCTTTTTTTTTGATTTTCGGGTTTGGCGGTAACGAGCCAAGAGAAACAAAACCGCCTCCTTCCCTAAAAGAGCAAATAAACCTTTAGGGAGGGGAGACTTTGGGATACCGATGTGGGATCAAACCGGGACGGCGGATCGGAGGAATCGGAGGACGGTCCCTTTGTTTCGATGGTAATCGGGCCGACCCCCTCATCTCACCCCGTCCGGGAAAACTCGCGTCTGTCTTTGCGAAGAGTAGAGGCTCGATTTTTTTTTGTACTGTTATTGTACTTTATTTTTCTTTTTTTTTTCTTTCTGAACCGCATCTGTTTTTTTTATTTTCCACTAGGAAGCACCCCGTCGGTCTACATTGGAGGCTTGGTGACCCCTCTGAGCATTCTTCGAGATAAATGTGAAAAACATAAAAAAGTAAAAAGGAACAAATGCGCTAAATCGATGGGTGACGTGATAAACAAAGGGAGAAGAACGCGCAAATATAACTGCACGAAAAAAGGCCATCTTTATATTTAAATCGGAGATAAAGAAATAGGCGGCCTAACATCGTTGCGGCTAGAGTATTTTAAAAATCTATACGTGTAAAGTGCAGAAAGATGACTATTTTATAGTAGAAACAGTCTATTTCTAATAATTGTAGTAGAATTCTGCAGATTTCTGGAGGTTCTTTAAGACCCCAACCGAAACCTAAATTAAAAACCGTTAAAAAGCAATTGTTTTTGCGGTATTTGTAGTGTGAACGATACCTTAGATCTTATATAAATTGTAATGATGTCGATACCTTGGCTAGTTGGTATTCGGTATACATCATATAGTGTAAATATTACACAGAAAAAAAGAGTACATTGACGGGGAAGAAAAAACAGTGGAAACATGTGACAACCCTGTGTATTTCTTCCCTATCCATCGGTGCTTTTTTCTTCCTTTTTTGTGCAGTTATATTTATATAATCTACAGTTCGGGTATGTCGATAACCTAAATCGTAACCACAAATTGTGAGCCATTCCACTCTGTGAAGTTGGTTGACCATCGAAGCTGTAGAGAACCAGCGAAAATGATTCACCAAGAGACAAACAAAATCACTTCACTAAGTATACATATATATATATATATATATATATATATATATATATATATATATATATATATATATATATATATATATATATATATATATATATATATATATCATTTTGAAACGATAGTGATTATTGCTTTCTGAATACTATGATATGCCTAGTAGGTCCCATTACAACTTTGGTGAGATTCTTTGCTAAAGATGAATCCATACATTTAATGTTTAACTTGTATAAAAGCTGCTGCTTTTAGTATATGTAAAGCAGTGGCGTTACCCGACCTGAGCGGGAGACGGCCGATTGTTCTCGGATGTATATCTCCATTATCACACGTTTCGACGTCTTTTCTTATCAAAATGCATAGGGAGGTGGCGGGGCCGATAGGCATTTCCATACAATAGAGCGCTTTTACATGAAATTTCTGACTTGTTTCCGCACATGGATACCAAAAATGCGTGAAACTCTAGCCATATACAGCTTCGTTGTAAGAAAGCTCGAAACTCGGTGAGAACGTGGCGCTAGCGGTTGGGATATAGAACGCATTATTTGGAGAACACGACGTTACCTAAATCAAATAAAGATTTGCGAAAGATAAAAATTTTCTATGGGCCGACGTCCACCTAAACCTAATATCGTCAACGCAGAAACTGACATTGTGGACCCTTGTGGGATTTATAACAGTTGAAAGCACTTGTCAGCAAGAAAAAGGACATTGTATTATTTCTTGCTGACCTTTTTTTTTTTTTCTCGGTGAAATAGATGCTACAGGTGCCCACAATGCCATTTCTCGTTTCGGCAATATGAGGCTCGGGTGGATGTCGGCTCATATAAAAGTTTCGTATTTTCTCAATTATCTTTTGATCCAGGTAACGTCATGTTCTCCAACTTCCGCGTTTTATCCTTCGCTTGCGTCATATTCTCATCGCAGCTTGAGTTTTCTCCAATGCTTAGTTTATATACCCGTGCCGAGATACACGGCTCTTTTTTCTTCGAGAACTGAGTTATTTGTGGGCTTTGTTTGTTGCACTTTCCTTAATGAAAGTTTTCTAAAATTGCTTATGCAGAGCGCAAGTTGGTCTGCTTCTTGCTGCAGGGGTTGCGGTGACGTCGGAAACGTCGAGCTCTGATTGGCTCCGATTAAAAAAATAGTGGGTAGACCCGAAGGCAGCTAACAGTGAGGTCCACCCAGTCATCCTTCCGTTAAACCCTTCATTGAACACCGACAAACGATAAAAAATAGTTGCATTTGATCCCCACCATTAGCGTTCAAATCTGGGCAGAGACTCGAGCGAACGAAGACGTGTAGTTTCCTTTTCCGGTGAGAAAAACGAGGTTTTCGTTTCTCCCAAACATCGGGTATTTTAGCATTTTTGGGGGTACTACGAAGCTGTTGACAAAACTTAGCAATTTATAATCTAGTGGCGTGGTCTTCAACCGAAGAAGTATATTTATTGAGTTACGTGCTGTAGACGAGACGATTCGGTGGCCTCGAGGCAGAGCGCCGGCATATCGGTCCCAGGTAGCGGGTTCGAATAACTGCCGTGGTGCCCGTAATCCTGACGGAGGTACTTTGCGGAGAAGGCGCCGTGTAACCGACATTTCGGTTGCACGTCTAAGGTCTCAGGTGGTCCTGATTAATCAGGAGTCTTTCGCTAGGGCGTGCAAGACGAGCGTCGTTTATTTCGCACGCAAAAAAACAAGAAAAAAACAATAACAAATACACATTTTGTTCTGTTTTATACAAATTGTTGAGCTCCAAGAATTGGGCAAGCGGTTTTCACGTAGAAGTAACACCGATTAACAACACAATCTGAATGTCAAATTAATTAACAATTTTTCTTCGTTTATCACAGCAGGTGAGTGAGACGCCTGATATTCGTTATGGATTGGCCTGCGCTGTTTTGTGCTATGGTCTATCGAGTACAAACGAAACGAGGACAGAAGAGCGTAAGGACTTCGACACATGCTGCGCCACCTGGAGGCAACTTAAAGCTGGTAAAACAACGGGGTGGAAAAGGGACTACGAGTGTGCGTGCCTACTCCGACGTGTAGCAACCAGTAGCCCTCTACCCCACCCCGCAGTTTTATCAGTACCTAGCTGCCTCTAGGCAGCGCAACGTGTATCGAATGCAGTGTTGGCGGTAACGCCTTATTAGTAACGGCGTTCCCGGAAACGCTTTGCTTTTCCGGTAACTGTGTAGCGTACTCGCTACGTCTTGAAAACATTAGGAGTTTTCGTAGACCGCGTTCTTCCCTCCGCTAAGCCCTCGGCAACGAAGAAGTCGCTACCGCGCCTGCGCGCCGATGGCCTTGGCTGTAGAAGACCGGATCTCGTAGCGGGTTGCGGAGAGCGTTGCGGACAGCGGAAACGATCTACGAAAACTTCCTACTAACGGGTGACGTACTTGCGTTACTTATTTTGTATAGCGTTTAACGTAACTACGTTGACTCGATATATATTCTTGCCAAAACTTAAAAATGATTGGACTTTATTTTTGAGAGCGCAGCTCTCAGGCGCCCATTTCCGTGTTTCGGGGCGTCGGCGTAACCGCACTTACTTTAGAGAAAGATTTGACGTCCCGTGACGTCAATTTTCCCGCTAATTCTAGCGAAGAAACTGAATTTGTTCATAGGTGACGTGACACTCAAGTTATGTGACGTCATTTTTTCCCAGCTAAATTTAGCGAGGAAACCTAATTGGAGGAGAAGGAAGAGGAGGAGGAGGGGAGGACGAGAGGGTACGGGGAAGAGAAGGAGGGACATGCTCCCCTCCGTACCCTCCCCCCTCCTCCTCAAGAGCTGCGCTCTAATTTCGCATTACAGAGATTTGTAAAGTCTTTTTTTTTCGTGCTTCTAGACGTTAAGTCATACAATGTCTTAGAGTTTTTGGCGTTTTTTTGCGTTTTTGTGTTTTTTATTGTCAGTATTTAAGTGGAACTGCAAAACGAGATAAGGTAATTATGTTCAGTTTCTGGATGAACATTAGGTTTCTTGGAATGTGGCGCTTATGCATACCTGCAACGTCAAAATAGTAAAACGTGTTAGTTCGTAATTTCAAAAAGTAACGCCAATCTATCTTTTATTTTCGAATTAACGTAAGCCGGTAACGCGTTCCTTTTATTTATAAGTAATGAGTAACGTATTTCTTAGTTTTTTAGTTTTTTTTTTGGTAACACCTACAACACTGATCGAATGCCACGGGTTCCGCTGTTCCTCATTTCTTCGTACCCGATATATGTTATAGGTTAAAAATATGTTAGCTTCTTTGCGTCTCGGCTTAAATTTCAAAGTTTTCAAAATTGTGTTCCGGGTCTGAGCCTTAACACAAGGATTTTTGTCCCGACGTATCATACAAAAAGCACAGCAACGTGAACGCCTAATATTATTTATGTGAACTCATTAAAATTAAAAAGAACTGACTTATTCACTTTTCGTGTTTATTTTATCTTTTTGGTATTCCAGGTTTACCATATTGTTTTCATTGTTTGTTATATTGTTATATTGTTCCAGGTTTACTATATTGTTATATTGTTTGTTGTTACTACAAGGCTGATACGAGTATTGACGCCGGACATGCTATTATTATAGTCTACTTCACTTTTTGTGCGAGCGAAGCCGAGGCTGCAAGCACACACACAGATCCCTGAACTATGTTTGTACTGCACAAGTGCGTGCGCATGGCAGTAACATTAAAACTGTTCTGGAGATGTGGCAATTGAAAAATAATAAAGAAAAATATTGACATGATCTGAAGTTTTTCTCAATATTATCTATTAAGCGACGGATTTTCCTTTCGTTGCCTAATCTTTTCTATCATGCAAATGTAACACAAACCAAATAAAGTATACCTTATTTGGCTGGTACTCTGCGCACACTACTTTTTTTGCATTTTTTGCGCTTATTTTTTGCAAACTGTTTACGGTGCCAAACTGACGGATAGAAGATGAGAGGGCGCGGGGGCGTCAGAGTGCTGAGTCTCTGATTGGAAGGATTAGTGGGAAGACGCCAAAGCTTAGCTCTCCTTGCGCAGCCTAAAATATTTAGGTATTCCGTCGCGTATGGGGTGAATAACAATGTATCTTCTTAAAGGGCCCTGCAAAGACTTTTTTACTGGTTTTTAATTTGCACCGAACCTGAGCGCACTGAATGTAGTAACTTAGTGAAACTTTTTTTTTCTCGAAATTCGCTTTATTTTAAAAGTTATAGGCAAATTAAAATTACAAAAACAAGCAAAAAATAACCTCCCTCATGACGTCCTTGGTTGCTTGAGTGGCCGTGAACTAGAGGAGGGGTAGTGAGCTCATCGAGCGCTCACGGCTGCCGCACTCCGTGTCGACGGCGCGAGAGGGCGCCACTAAAGCATGTTCTGGATAGGCTGTATGCAGCGGGCAGCCAGAGCGGCTCTCATTGCATTTGCTGCGCGATTAAACACTAATTCGGCATGACACTTCATTGGCCACAAACGACAGCAAACACGGGGTAAAGATCAGTTCAGAATGGGAGCCACTTCGCGCTGCCATACCGCGAAACGGCCAAACCGCAAGACAAAGCTTCTCGCCGAAGGCCTTCGGAACGCTCGGAGCCGGTCGGATCCTCCTGTCCATACGACCGCAGCGCCGCCGCGTACATCCGGGACCTTTCCGTGTCGGCGCCTGATCCCACTACTCCTTTCTAGTATGCACCGCCTTTTCCACCGCTTGGTGGCGGGTATGTCGACGGGTCATTTCTTGTTTCCGTACTTTATAAACTGCATTCGTTTCTTTTCTGATCTAAAATACTGAACAAAAACTACTTTTGATAAATAATTGAAACGGTTCGCGCCACTTATATTTTGTATTTCGACTAAAAAGAAGCTTTTAGCGGCTCTGACCAGTAGTAAGCCCAGGACCAAAGACGTCACATTTTGCGCGCTTTCGGTACCGCGGGTCGCCCCCGTCGGTGGAGGAGGTTTCCGCGTCGTCCGGTTAAAATATGACGCACTGATATTTAGTTACTCTCTCCGTGCCCGCTGGCTTGCCCGAACCCCAAGAGACGTGGAAACCGCAAAAAAGGTAGACGCTTAAATATGATTGCAGGGCCCCTTGGACCTGGAACCACCTTGGACCTCCCATAGCAATGATGTTATTTAGCGTCATGTCCTTCCGGAATATAAAGAAGTACTCAGAGGAGGGAGTACATCCGGGAAAAAAATTCTCCGGGGAGATAGGAATACTCCGTCTGGAAGTTGTACGGGACGGTCGTGTTTTTCCAAGCTCCCCGAGAGACGCACGAGGATATGAGCAACAACGGAGCGGCTGCGTTGGATGGGACTGGCCAGTCGGGAGGGGAATACAGGATGTCCCTCCCGGCTCTCCCGTCGGGCAAGCGACTTGCAACCACCGTCTTCCTGCACGGCGACCCCAGGGTCAAACCTTACAAGATAGGAGACTTTGCCAGATCTCTGGACGCCGCAATAGT
>JAZHYW010032879.1:0-26108 GCA_037355805.1 Ixodes ricinus
TGCGCATGGGGTCTCATCGCCGAAAAATCACTTTTCCAGAGAAAGAGATGTAACCAGCAAGAAATGGCGCCACCTCTCTCAGCGGTGCCGCGGTTTCAGCACGAGCGCGGAGCGCGCGCGAGATAAATATCACTCGTTCGAATCTCTATGCTGGCTCATGCATAATAATCCTACATTCGTAATGCTCGCTTTGTATGGATAAGAGACGATCTAAATTTGTTTGGGACATAGTAGACCACACCAAGAGACAATACCTTATGCAGGAGTGTCTGAGGGCGAAATGAATTTGAGCATTTAGCTTTTTGGAGGAAATAATATCTTAATGTATTCAAAAGACCGCCAGCTCAGACAAAGATTTCCATGAGCGAATGAATATGCGGTGTCCATGATAAGCTTTTTATGTAATAAAACTCCCAAGAATCGAATTGTTGAAAACTGTCGGATAAATGAGCCCTGGAATTCTAATTTAAAAATGAATGGTGGTGCCATATTCTTCGGTCTAGATTGTTAGCACTTAGTTTTGTCTACATCCAAATAAAGTTTATTTGATTTAAGCCACATGTCTAACCACCATCAACCATTTTTGGCCCATCCAAAGAGATCGTGTATGTCTACACCGGAGAAGAAAAGTATTTGTATCGTCTGCATATAAAACTATATTTGAACTACCATATATGTTTACAATGTCATAGATATATAACACAAATAGTATAGGCCAAGTATAGATCCCTGGGGGACTTCATATCTAATGTGCTGAAGGTATCGCATCACCCGGTTTATGGTTATATACTGTGCTTTGGACGTGAGATAGTTTTTAAATAATAAGAACGCAACACCAGGACTCCGCAGAACTGAAGTTTCTTTAAGAGTATGACACGTCGAACGCAATCGAATCCCTTTTAAGGTCAAGGAATATGCCTAGCGTATATACGTTTTGTATCTATACTCCCAGGGACTTGTTCTTTTATTACAAGCAGTGCAACTTCTGGTGACTTATTTTTTCTGAAAACCGAGTTGCTCCTATACTTGCAATAATATCATTCGAAGTCCAAAAAAAAATGTAACAAGTCCGTCTGAGGCAGGACATTTTCAGCTACCGTCGAAAAACTGAAAGGGCCTGCCATAGAACAGGTCTAGTCGCTGTGGCGGTCATGGACTGGTCTCAACTTTTGTTGTATAACAGCCACACGCGCATGCTTCATTTTGTCCGGGAAGACGCCTGTAGACAGCATGAGGTTACGCAAACGGTGCCAGTAGAAAGCTGATTTTCTTCACAATGTCGGCCTTTTACGGTCTAGGCTTGATACCAGGCGCACCGGAAGCGCAGACATCTTGTAGGGCCATAAATTACGGTTTTAATTTCAGCACTGGACTAATGGCGGACATAGTAAGAAGGGGCCGTAGGCAATTTGTCCTTATGAACTGTCCCCATGGTATATCTACGCGGTCATTTAAGGGAGCACCAGCAGAAACAAAGTGGGCGTTGAGAGCCGGTTGCCTCCGGGCACGCCTCTGGTCAGGCGTTGCCGGAGGGGGGTGGGGGCTGAGGCCCCTTTTGCCCATCTCGGCGCCGAGGAACATGGCGGCGCCCGAGGCATCTATATCGTCGGCGGCCGCAACTTCGGCAGCGTGCGAAACGTGGCTGTCCACGGCACAGAAGAACGACATTCATGCTTTCGCATTCACAACTCATAAGAAGTGCTTAGGTGTCCTCGGAATTATTTTTCTTCTCTCCTTCCTTCTCCCGGGTTTCTTCATTCCGAGAGGTTTCTTCTTTCCGAGGAGTTTGGGTTCAGGGAAAAGAAAGGCTGACGCATCGAGGGTATCATCGGTTGTATCATTAAATGTCTGCTGGTAGTTGAAAGAATCCCCACTACAGTGAACTATAGTTCACTGTAACTGCACTGTTTGTCTTCGTGCCTAGATGTTTTATAGTTTCGTGTGTTTTTAAAATCACCTTTACCAACCCGCTCAGAAAGTTCATTTTCCTTCTTCAGTGGTTTGAAGGTTTCCGTCGGATTGAAAACACTTTCAAAGCTCCGGTTCGATAGTGCTCGAACATCACAACCAGTCGACATCGCTGATGTTGGCGGCCCGCAGTCAACTTCTGAGGAGAAGAAATGAATCACGCGCTTTTATTCGTTCGTTACGAAAAAAGAACTGGGATGGTTTTGTTGACGTCTGGTAAGATGGCACTACAGAAGCTTCTATTTAGTGAATCTTGACGGGAGAAAAAGTTTTTGCAGGTTTACTCATATTCAAGCACCAGATAAGTGCGAAACCTGCTCATTCGTTGCAATGATTGCATGGTGGAATCAGCAGGTATTCTAGGAGAGTTAAGCTTGCTTGTTTTCTTTTACTTTTGCGAAGCTGAACAACACAAAAGTGACACGCTGCAGATCCTTGCAAAAACATAACATTTTAGTCGCGACCTTTGAAGAGTGTTTGGCTAGTCTGTCAGAGTATGGGGAAATTGTTACACGCCGTCGATGAGAAATTTTTTTCAGTGCAGTACGAATGTTAACGTGGTTTTTTAGAGTGAACCACGCAGTACATAGTAATACACGACTTCGTGCAGGTATGATGATCATCCAGACTGAACGGGCTGAGGTGGAGACTAAATCCAGGTATTCCGCGGTTCTGCAGCTGAAGCCTCCAATCCACGTGCTCTGGAGCTGTGGTGTCATTAACGCAATCGGCTACTGACACCCTTTAAAACTGTTGCACTGCCCCTTTCAACGATCTTGGCTCTTCGTCAAAATGAAGAGGGCAAAGTTATCTTTTAAAAGTACGTTTTGTATTCTCTGCGTTGTGAGGAGACACTTACTGTCCATCCGCCGCCATCGGAATCCATGTCACACCTCACCTTTACCGGATCGTTGAGAGGATAAATTGTCATAGTCACCGCTTACGACTGCGCTTCTCATTTGTATCTGGGAACAGCTTATCGTTCGATTTCCAGCTGAAAAATAGAGGTGCGTGAAGCAGTCATTACTTATCAAGTTTCAAAAAGAGTGACTTCTCAAAAATCCGCCGGTGGTTTGGCCAGCGGTGCGCTACATCGATTGTTAATTTGTCACAAACGGTTAGAGATGCGAAGTAAGCGACGCAGGAGAACTTTGCTAAAATTGCAAACATAAAAAACGCGAGTCTTGTATATTATTCCGCCTAGAATACAAACACGCGCATACACACAGGCTTAACCCTTGAAGCTGTGTTGGACAAAATACTCAATAACAGTATCCAATTTACCAAATACCTGCTTCATAAAGCATTTAAAATACAACTCATGTTGCATTCACTGTAAAGTATCTTAAGTACCGTACGAATACTTAGAAATGTAATTCAATTACTTTTGAAGATACATCGGCATTGCGTAATTTGTATCGACATCAATGACAAAAACAATTATACAGTTGCCCAAATCTTGTTTACCAGAATGGTTTATTATAAGGTGGAGAACTGGGCCAGTTGACTGACGTTATACATGATAAGGAAAACTGCTAAAAAACACGGACTACGAGGAGGAACAAACACGACAGGACGATGCTGTACTCGCAACTGAAGAATTTTAATAAAGGAAACAAAGACAGAAAAACATACAGAGTATCTTAAAAGATTGCACAAAAACAAAGAACCACTCTCGCCAACCGCGAAGCGTGTTAATAATCTACCCGTTCACTACGTGACTCATGTTCTGCCGCAAGAAGGAAATCTCTTTGGCTGACAGCGCCAATGACGGTTCACTAACACATGAATGTTCATGACACAAAATGTAGAAGGCCTCAATGATCTGTCTCGTCATCCTATCCTTGTGCGCTCCCAGAACGGTGTCTCTGCCAAAGTCAGGCCGACACTTGCAATCTCTGCAATGAACGGGCAAAAAGCCCCCCCCCCCCCCCCCCCCCCCCCTGTTTGCCCCACGTAGCACGTGTTACACGACAAAGGTATCTTATATACCACACACGAAACACAAGGGCCAAAAGGTTTTCTGTGCGCCTTGATGCACTTCGCGCTGGAACAACCAACTACACCCGCACCAATCCTTGAACGTATCTGGCCTATTTTTGGGGGTGCCGGAAACACTACCGGTGTTCCATATCTGCCACCTACTTGTTTCAGGTTATGGGAAACGCGGTGGAGGTAGGGGACCACAACCACACGCTTCTTTTCCCTTTCCGGCCTCGTCCTCTCCAATCCTTAGCTTTTTTAAGAAGTGAAATGGCAACTTCCGCCTGGAGTTTCAACGGGAACCCCGACTCCTACAATCTACCAATTTGTTTTCTAAAACTCATCTTGGGGGCACATGATGTTTTGAGGGCCGACCCAAGGCATGACACCGCTTTTGGACCTCTTCACACGTGTCCAAAAAAACAATCTCTTGTTTTTGGATGTGGGTGCAAACCTATCTTCAGTAAGGCTGGTATCAATGGCAATGGAAGGGACAGAGTGAACAAAGGAATTTTAGAGGCGCATGCAATTATCAAAGCAGGCGCCAACTGTGTAAGCCAAACGTCACAGGGCTTAAGTAGTAAAGATATTGTTTTTTGGACACGTGGTGAATGTATCATGTGACGTGGGCGGGGTTGCTGTTTTCTTTGTTTTGTTTTCATGCAAATAAAGTTCAGTTGAGATCAGCGCTTGTCCTGTTTGCACTCCCTTCAGTCCCTGTTTACTGTGCGTTGTTTGCCTTTTCCGTCAGTATGAACCAACTAACCCACATCGCCACCCTTATTCGCTTACAGACAGCGCTTCGCGAGAGCAATAAATGCCAGACTGATACCAAAATAAAAAAATAGCCAAAAAAAACCCTTGACGTTGTGTTGTAGAGGGGTCAAATATACAAAAAAAAGAAAGAAAAGAAGTGTCTTTTTTTGTCACCCCTTTTCATTTTATTCTATTTTTGTTATTTTCTTGACAGTGAAGTCTGCACTGTTGTCGTGGGTCGTTTCCCATTCTGCGATGCGCCTCAGTGTAGCAATCTTTACTCCCGTAAAACCACTCCTTTTGTTCGAGGATTTTTTGGGGGAAACCTAGAAACAAATGGTGCCTTTGGGAAGGCGAGGGGAAAACCTTTCATTGTACGAACTTTGGGGTAAACTATGAATCACAATCGGCACAAAAGCGATGTTTTAACGAGTTCAATCTTAGTCACCGTAGCTTTCTCGGTGTTAGCAACGAACTTTGGTAGCTCGGAAAAATGTTCACGTTTGCTCGTGCCCCTCCCATGCCACTTCATACCCGAAAAAACCTCAGAAAAACGGCGGCATGTCAAAAATGTATTTGAGGTAATGAGTACAAGATACTCAGAAATGTAATTAAAACACCGTAAGAAATAGTCTCGATAAAAAAGTATTTAGCAAGATATCAAGATACTTCAAAACGTATTTGAAACAGCAGTATCTTGATTAGTGTATTTGAAATAGGCACAAGTCTGCCTTGAAGTCACCTGCCTAACTCTCTTCGTTTGATTGAATGGGTGGGTGGGTGGAGCGCGCGCAGAGAGATGGTGGCGGACACCGTGACGTTGCGCTTTCGGCACTACTTGGATTGGGTCCCTCGGCTCTGTACCATCCGCCACGCTCAAACTTTACGTTTTTGTGTTTGTTTTTGACACAAGGTTTTGGGAGAAAGTGCAGAAGGCAGATTTTTACTTCAGCCTCATTGAGTTTCTAAACCCTATATATTATCAACTCTAGATTGGCTTGAACTACTTGTAGAACACGTGGTATTCACGAATTATTGAGCGCACCATATTTTAATCCGATGGGCCGAAAACAGCTCAGGTCGGTGGCGATGAGTGTGGTGAAAACGCTAGGGACCAGTGTGATCACCATTAGACATTTGTTAGTGGCAGTCGGCAACCGCCGTCAGAACTTTTTTTACGCGGGCTAAATGACGCGAATCACTCCATAAATCAGCGTTCGTCTTTCATAAAAGCTGTCTTTATCAAGCAAGAAATATGGCAAAGAGAAAAAATTTGGGTGCAGCGAGCTGCCCCGGGGTGTTTTATCGCTTCATCGGAAATCCGGGCGTGTCGGGCTAATTGGAGTGTGTACGCGACGCTTATTTTTGGGGAGTTGAATCTGCCGTGTGTCGTGTGCTGCTGTCGTCGTACAGTGTGGTCCCTTCGTGCTTGTGTGTTGGTGTGCACACCGTACGTGCGCTCGATTAGGCGAGTCTGTGAGTACGTGGGGCGGCTCTACTCTGCATACTCCTCGAGAAGCTTCGTGGACTTAATATGGTGGACGTGCCTTCACGGGGTGCCACCCAAAGCCTGAAGCTCGATTGACGAACCAGAGGTAAAGTTAATTAGGATTCAGGACAACTTCTTAATGTGCGCTATGGGCGATCATGTGCTCGCCGCCAGACCTACCCGCTCGAAACAATCGAATGCCAAATGTAGAAGTCTTGTGTAATGAAAACAAGGTTGAAGCCCGAATGTTTGTGTGGAGTGCGCTACGGTTTTAAACTAATAAACGAGGTAAATTAGGGATCCTCCGCTTCTTCCTCTGCAATTATATGTAAGTGAACGTAGAAGGCTGCTGCGAAATCCGAGATGCATCAAATCCGTTGGAAGCCGGCCGGCGGAAACTTTGACAAACGCGGCATTGTCATTTTCTTTTTCGCATTTATTGCGGTGCATTGTTTTGGCCCGGAGTCACTGCTTTGATCCCACCGCGCTAGATTCTTTGCCGGGGCGCGGCGTAATGAACGACGACCATCGCTCTACGCCGGCGCGAGTTGGGTTTTCCGACGCCGAAGTACGAATGGCGGAGGTCCGGTGGTAACGCACATCCCGTTTGGAGCCTGAATCCTTCGATGACGCAAGCGGCTTTACTATGAGGCCGACTATGGCTGCACCATCTCGGAAACGCGGCAGCCATCAGCCCAACCCGCTGTCGATTGGCCACGCCGCTTCGGCCCGTAAACCCCCAAACATTGATTTTTTCTGACTGTGTCACGGATCAAAAACGTTTTACTTTTTTAATGCGACAGCATTAACTGTCTCATGAAGCGAGCTGACGTCATCCGTCTGAAGCGCGAAAACGGCCGCTGGTTTCCGCGATCCCAATAGGAGCGATTCGCCTTCGGTTCCATTGGCTGGCGGGCGTCAACGGGGCTCCCATTGGCCGCTGCGCAATGGCCTCCGGAGATCCCGAAGCGCGCGCGCGCTGAGCAGCGTAGCAGACGACAAAAGGGAGCGGACGGGCGGCTTGCATGCTTTCCTCTTCGCCAACTCAGAAGAAATGCTTAGATGTACCTCGAGCTTCTTTTTTTTTTTTAACTTTAAGTTGCTTGTGACCTTTTTTCCCCCCCCCCCCCCCCACTCAAATTTTCGGGAAACCATTTTCCTCCCTTTTCCCAGGCTCGACCAGAGACGTTTCACCGCAAAAAAAAGTATAAAATGTATGCGCGGAGAAAAAGACGGAGAGGGGGGAGACAAGAGCGCGCGGGGACTTCACAACGCCGCGCTCTGGTTGGAACGATTTGTGGGTAGACCTAAAGCTATAGCTGCCTTTTGCCTTCACTGGTCTCGACGAACGCGGCCGAGATGCGTGAGCCAAACCCCGGATGCCGGTGTGCAGCGTTCTAATGCGTTTTACGAGTGCTGTGGAGACAAGGGCAGCGAACTTTAGGTCTACTTACCATGCTCCGTTCACCCCAAAGCTGAGACTAGAAGCGCCGTCTTCAGCGCGAGTTTTCTGCCCTCGTTAAGTCAAGTGTGAACGCGCAGGCACGGCGCAACCAAAGCACTGCGGAAGCCAGCGAGCTCGCGCTGAATGTGGAGCTTCAGTCGCAGCAAGGGTGAACGGAGTATAATCGTAGCAACCAAGGTCGGCTTGCTAGAACAGCGTCGCAGCAGAGACTAGGTGAAAGAAAGCACTGCAAAGGCTGGGGGCGCGAGCATCTTGAGACGCGGTTTGAGTCCCACTCAACTCGTGCGCTGGCTTGAGCAGTGCTTTCTTTCGCCCAGTCTCGGTTGCACGTTGATTCTTATTCTTTTATTGCAAGCCGGCCCAGAGCTCGGCGTTCTGACGTACACGCGCGCACCTTTCTCGGCCCTTAATATAGGCATATGCTATTCTCCGTTCACGCTTAAGCTAAGACTCCAGCCGAACTTATACGAGCGCGAGCTAGCCCGTCGCCTGGTGGCATTGAGCATAGCCTCTGCTATACTCACAAGGCCTGGCAATTTGACGACGGAGCCATAGAGTGGCCGGTCGCAGATTTGCAACGCGAGGATCTGGTAGCAGAGGAGAGATCTATCGGCACCATGACAGAACAGCACACGACAAGCACAGGCTAGTCTTGAAAACTTCAACAACGATTTGGAAGATCTGAGAAAAGAGGTAATCACCGTTAAAAAAGAAAACACCGGCTTGAAGACTGAGAACGCTGCGCTGCGACGGGAATTCGAGAGCATAAAAAACAGGCTGAGCAAAACGGCCAGAGGCTCACACCCGTGAACAATATTCCAGAAATCGAGATATTGTAATAAAAAAACGTTCCCGAGGTTCGAGGCGAAAACTTGGCCGCTGTTTTGCAGAAAATCGGCGAGCTGATTGAGAAACCGATTGCGGAAAGTGACGTTGACGTTTGAAAACCGCGTGCCAGCAGGATCGACATGTTTCAACGTCACTGCTGAGTTCGTTCTTCACTCAAAAAAGACGCGGTCATCGAAAAAGCGCGGAAGAAACGAATGACAACTGCTGACCTCGGTTATTCGTTACGTACCGCTATCTACGTGAACGAGCATTTGTGCCCCGAACTAAAAAAAAAAATTCTGGGAATGACAGTTGCGAAGAAATACGAGCTGAAATGGAAATTTACTTGGGCGTGGAGAGGCAAAATATGTATGCGCAAAACAGAAAACTCCAGGCTTGTTTCTATCACTAGCACCAATGACCTTGCTAAATTAGTGTCACATTTTCGATTTTATAATGCCAGGTTTACAAAGATGTTTTCTTTTTTGTCTTTATTATGGCTTTCCCAGCCAAATTAACACCAAATCAGATAACCACAAACTTTATATCTAGTAAAGGTAGTAAACTATCATTTTTATTCGAATTCATCTTCCGCACGAAACAAGGAAGATAAAAACGGTTAAAGTACAGGCGAGCTGGTGGATATTTACCATGTTGGAACTTAACCCGAGACTGGGGTAGAAACAGAAACTTAAAAGTAGAAGGGACAGAGACAAGTGAAGAAGAGAACGTCTCAAACGCAGCTAAAAGATTTATTTAGTCCCACATCCTTATATACTCACAACCACAAGGTCACACAAACACTCGACATGCCCCTTTCAAAGACACAACACACCAAAAACAAAAAAAAAAAAACCAAAGATGACAATGCAATGGGACGCCCCCTCAAGCAACTACTACGAACAGAGGCAAACCCTCCCTTCTCCGGAAAGAAATATTTTTTTCTTTTTTTTCCCTTTATGTGTGTCACTGACATTACACCCACGAACCAACAAGACCCAGATCTTGAGTACAAAGACCAACGATCTCCGCGAACACGAAAGAACTGGGAAGAATATCTCCAAACCGGAACAACAACCACAACAGACAGATACTAATGGACTCACTCTAACAAGCGCAAAACCACTTCACCCTTCAAAAAAAAAAAAATTCTGTTTACAGTCCCAAAAATGCTTTAGCATTGTTCCCCAACTGCAACGATGCCTGACTCATACAATTACCGATTGATTTAATCCGAATGGTTTCCCTTAGCAGTCTTTTACTGTCATTCACTTCTTTATGTATTATTTCCGTCTCTGACCACAAAGCAGTGCAATTGTTACATTCATTTAGCTATTTCAGAGTTAGTTGCGTTAATCCTTACTTACAAAAAAAAAATTCTTTCCGGAGAAGGAGGGTTTGCCTCTGTTCGTAGTAGTTGCTTGAGGGGGCGTCCCATTGCATTGTCATCTTTGGGTTTTCTTTTTTTGGGTGTGTGTGTTGTTTTTGAAAGGGGCATGTCGAGTGTTTGTGTGACCTTCTGGTTGTGAGTATATAAGGATGTGGGACTGAATAAATCTTTTAGCTGCGTTCGAGACGTTCTCTTCTTCACTTGTCTCTGTCCCTTCTACTTTTAAGTTTCTGTTTCTAACCCAGTCTCGGGTTAAGTTCCAACATGGTAAGGAAGATGAGCTTTGCATACTTTTACAGGAGTTCAGTTTTCAGTTTGACATCGTCATGCTAACTGAAAGTTGGTACCAAAATGAGCTAGAGGTTCTTCAAATGATTCACTACAAGACATGTTTTTTAAACCGTGAAAGCAAACGTGGTGGGGGCGTGCTGATATCTGTTAAGAATACCCTTGCTGCTGAGATTTTACCATGTCTTTCATTTATTTCCGATGACCTAGAAGTATTTTCGTTGAAATGTGAACAACAAGTGTTTAATGTTTTGTATAGACCTCCCAATCGTGATATTTAAAGTTGTATTTTCACACACCTAGAGAGGTTTCTCGACTTAGTCAATATCGGTCAAAATGCTCTTTTTCTTGGCGGTGTCCTTGACTATAGATATGCTTCGTTCCTCGAGTGCGCAGTGCTCATTTTCATCTATACTTGAATCTAGTGGTTGTTTGAATGTTATTACCTCACCGATTCGCATAACAAGCTCCTCGTCAACACTGATATATTCGTTCGTTACTAACACTGATACACGCAACACGTCTGGCGGAGGTATCAACACACAGCTAAGCGACCATCTGCCACTGTACATGTTTACAATCCACGCCGCTCCGTACAAATAAAAATAACGCTGAAGATTTACCAACGTTCCAAAATGTAAACGCATCCACCCTCGAAAATTTAAGGTCCTTAGTAAACACCACAGTCTGGGATGAAATTTATAACTTGGGTAATCTTGATGACGCATACGATATCTTCTTAACAACATTTACGCGTATAAGCAACGTAGCATTTACATACCAGGCAATTCGACCAAACGTTCCCGACAAAAGCCTTGGATAACCAGAGAAGGCTTAAAAATGATAAGGCAAAAGAACAGGTTACAACGAAAATTTTTAAAGACCAGAGATCCTAATGATTTATGCTGTTTTAAAGCCAATAGAAATCGGCTGGCAAAGCTTCTGCAGAAATTTGAGAAATAACTATCTTCTGTGCTTATTTAATGGCCATTCAATGTCCAGGCCACACCAGACATGGAAAACAATTATTAAATTATTTAAACGGTCAGCACAGCTAAACAATGTTACCGAAAAAAAGGTCGGAGAATCAACCTTACGAGAAAAGGCCGTAGCTGATTCATTTGACAAATTTTTTGCAAAACCAAGTACAGGGCACACAAAACAGCGATGCACCAAGTTATTTAGGAACACCGAATGAGAACAGCGCTTTCCTCACCCCCCCCCTTTATGAACATGAGGTTTATCGTATGTTTAACACAATTTGAAATAGCAAATGTATTGATATTGAAAACATTCAAATCAACCCTGTGAAATACGTACTGGACATGCCTACACCTATAATTACCTATATTCAACATTTCAATTTCATCTGCAATCTTTCGTAAAAAATGCAAATTGCGAAAGTTATAGTTACTTTCAAAAGTGGAGACAAAAACGATCATTCAAACTACAGAACAATTTCCATCCTTTCTGTGTTTTCGAAGTGCAGAAAGAAAATTATTCATCGTCGTATGACTCCTTTTTGTGACCGTTTCTCGCTCATAACCTAATCACAATATAGTTTCAGGAAGAGTAGATCAACTGAGCTCGCGCTACTAAATCAAAATAATTAATATTAAAATCATTCGAACAAAAACTTTTCAATCTTGGTGTCTTTGTTGATTTCTCTAAAGCATTTGATCGCATAAATTATACTACCTTTATTATTAAGCTTCAGTTTTATGGTTTCGTGGACGAACCCTGATGCTGATAGACACAACACCACTTTTTTCAGATAGCAATATCGACACACTTGCAGAAACGACAAACAGCACACTGGCATATTTACATAAAGGGAGTGAAGCAAACTCTTTACTAATTAATACATCTAAAACAAGAGCAATTATCTTTTAAGCCACATAATAGATTGGGAAATATTGACTGGCACCTTAAATTTGGCCCCTCTATCATTAATGTCGTCCCGAATGTAGAAACCTTAGGTGTAATGTTTAATGAAAACGTGAAAGGACACCCATTATTAAATTGTAATAAACAAATTTCAAGTGTTGTTGGCTTTCTCAACAAGTTCCGTTCAAGTTTACCACTCAAAATTAAGCTTCTCATTTACAATTAGTTATTCATGTCACATTTGAGTTATTGTTACTTGGTCTAGGGCACATCAACTACAAATAACTGGGACAAGTTAACAATGCTTCAAAAAAGGCGATCTGAGCTATGATGAATGTACTACAATCAACCCACATGGAATTATAGCTCTAATCATTGAATGTCCTAATTCTTAAACAAACAGTAGAAGTAATCTTTACATATTCGATATATAGCAAATATTAAAAAAAGACGTCTGACATTAGTACCATAGCGGAATTAACAATAAATATTAGAGCTTATAACGTAGGTCACGAAGAAGTATAGGATACCATTCAGTCGAACCACCTATGGAACTCAAATGCTAAATCATCGCCTTCCTTTTGTACTGAAAGCATTTAATTGAAAATAACATTATCATTGAACATTTAACATCTCCATTTTTCAAACTGATGTTTCTATGAATATTTGTAATGCAATGGTATTTTAAAATATAAAGTGTTTTTTTCTTGACATTGTATTCTACTAGCCCAATTTTAAGCGTGTATTTTGAATAGTGCTACAGTGTTTATTTCTCTTAAGTATTTGACTTTTTTTTCGATTCTTGCCGTTTGCTAAAAAAAGGGCGTGAACCTCGATCAAGCTGACATCCGTCGGCTTTTTGTTCATGATTCTAGTGCCTGTAATATTGTACAGACGCAAATAAAATTGATTGATTGATTTATTCTCAAGCCCCGACGCTTCAAGTACCACAATACTTTGTTTTTGGGTGAGTCCGCAAAACCAACTCTAATCCAGTCCAGGCTCTTGATAAGCAAGTTTGAAGAGGATCCTCTCGAGCATATCGAAGGAACACCTCATTCAAAGTCTAAAAATAACTTCGGAGACTCGCATAATACCGTGCCTAAAGAAAAAAAAAAAAAAAGCGGGCCGGAAAAAGGCAGATTCAAAAGAAATCGAAGTCAAGATGGCGACGGATCTCACGAATAAGAACAGATAAACGAAGTGCGATTCTAGCGCCGCCGTGGTGGCTGCAGAAAGCAGAGCGTCGCCCTTCAAGAACGCAGATTCGGAAGGTGGCCATCTGGCGAACCCTCCCGAAGAGAGAAGACGAGTGGAAGTCAGCCATGAGCAAGAGGGAAAAGGAAATGTCTCCGCCAAGATTCAGGCTCAACTTCAAGCACCTTCGAGAGCCAAAACTCCGGAAAAGTGGCAGTACGAGTACAACAATCCGCCTGACGCGATCTAGAGTCTCAATCAAGCCGCTCCTGCCAAAACTGAAGATACATCTCCAAGACACACAAATAGTTTCTGCATTCTTCATGCACCTCATCGAAAGGCCAACACCATCTTGGTCCGCATGGACTCGAAAGAATCGGCCGAATCGCTATGAAAAGGTTTAGGTTGGTCACCATCGAGGAACAGAAAATTTCCGTCCAGGTGTTTAGAACCTCTGGCCCGACCTGCAGCAGGGTTGTTGTCTATGATGTCTACCGCTTCCGAGGAGGACCCTTCAAGATGACACGCTGAATATCGAGATTGAGTGCGAGAAGATCCACATAGTCGCGGCTGGCCGGCTCTGGGAAATCATATACTGCAATCCTCACCTCTGGCGGTGAGAAACTACCAAGATCCGGTGGTCTACGGGAAGAGGTTCATGCGACTGTTCTCCTTCAAGCCAAAAGCGGTTACATGCAGCAACTGCCACCGCACCGGCCGCATGGCCGACATCTGCCCCTACGATTCCGTGTGCCCGCGCTGCGGAACTGCAGCACCCAGCCCCGACCAGCCCCACGCAGGAACCTCGCGTGCCCAGACTCTGCTCCTTTCTGCCAAGGGTGCAAGAAGAAGGGCCATCTTGAAACGAACCGCCAGCGTCCGACGCGGCAAGAATCAACAGACAGGACGATGAGGAAGTTAATAGCTACCGAGAGCAGCACAAGCTCCAGCAACAGCAGCAACTTCTTCAACAGCGGCAGCACCAGAAGCAGCTGCAGCAACAACAAGCCGAAGCCGAGGTCAGGGAAAGAGTCCCGATCTCCCACAGGCGGCTCCTTGTAGATCGAACAAAGCAAAGCAAGGCGCAATGCCGTCACCGCCATCCAACGCGGCGGCCGAAGTTCAAGAACTACGCAACAAGTTCAACTTCCTGGAGGCTGAGCTGGACAAGGTCAACGACGGCCCTCAAGACACAGCAAGAGGAAAACAAGAAACACTAGTCAACCCTGACTCAGGCCAGATCACTCTTCAGCCTGTCCCCACAATAGCATGAATAAGGGTTCTCCAGTGGAACTGCCGGAGTCTCGGCCAGCGAGCGGCTGAGCTACGACTAAAACTACTGGACGTACCCAACGAGCGCCCTGACGTTCTTTTACTTCAGAAGCTCACTCCATACAAATCAAAGTTTGGGATATTCGTGCTACGCGCGCCCTGCGATCACCACAGTGACAGGACAGACAGACCCGTCATCCCCATCCAAACCAGGTTATGCAGTGGCCTACGTGTGCAGCGACTGGCCTCAGCGCCAAATTGAACTCGGGCAGTTTTGCACTGAAAATCATGAAGAAATCGCGGTGCGACCTCGGTCCATAAGCACCACAACATCATATTCGTATCGGTCTACTACAGGCTGGGCATCAAGAAGAAGGTCGACCACGGCTGGATCGCCCACCTACACCATCTGTACCCGAGAGAGCAGAAGCTGTACGGCGGAGATTTTAATCTTCAAACTGCACACATTGCTTGGGGCTACAGTTACCAGACGCAAATAGAGGGACGATCTGCTGGGCGAAATGCAGACATTCCGACTTCATCTCGTGAATAAGCAAGGCGCGAAGACCAGGATGGCAGCGAGAGCCGGGCAAAAGGATACGCACGCGAGATCTGACTTGGACTTCGAACACGTTGACGCATTATCACAAATGGAAATGCCTCCCGGACAACTCGGGTAGTGGCCACGTCCGACGATATCAGTCAATTCCCGCCAACTCATAAACTGACAGGACGGCACGATAAAGAAGAAATATAAATATCGTGCACTGGGATAAATTCAGAGAACTCCTGACGAGAGACGGTCCATGGACTCCAGCTTTGAAGACCTCCTGCACAGCGCGCTCAAGGGAGCCATCACAGAATGCCAGCGTCGAAGAAGACGCCCCTACACCCGACCTTAATCTTCTCAAGCTCTGGACTAAGCGGCTTCAGTCGGTGGCAAAAGTACCGCAAGGGTCGGAAGATCCCTGCAGCTCGCCAAGCCATCACGAGGGCTACGGTGGAGGCTAAAGGAAATCTCCCGTACTCCAATTCCCAAGCTAGGAAGGCCAAGAAAAACGTCGCAATTACAGACCCATCTCGATGACTTCCTGTGTTTGCAAAAACGAAGAAAGAATGATACTCTGCTCGCATGAAATGGTTTCTGGAGATCTACCAGCGCCTTCCACCCTGCACAGAAGGGCTTTCTGCCCCCAGCCTGGGCACACAAGAAAGCCTGATTCTCATTTCGGCCGGTGTCATCCGAAGCAAAGAAAGCAAGCTCAAACATCCAGACGCGTATCGTTGGAATCGACATGGCAAGCTCGACTCTGTACCCCACGAATTGATCAATCGAGAAGCAAGGAGACTGATCTAACAAGCAGAACCTAGAATTTCATCGAACGTTTCTTGAAGGAAGAACATACTCGATCGTTTGTGGCCTTCCCGAGGGGTTAACACTGACGTAAACCGGATCGGAGTCCCCCAAGGTTCCGCACTCTCTCCGACCTTATTCAACATAGTCATGGCCGCCCTGCCGCACGAACTCGCCAAGATCAAAGACCTAGGATTCACGGTGTATGCCGACGACGTTACCATCTGGTCGAAGAATCACAGGAGCATAGCTGCGCAGCAAGAACCTTTACAAAACGCACTGGACGTGATTGAAGCTCATCTGGCCCGGGTCGGAATGAAAGGTTCACCAGAAAAGACAAACTACACCGTCGTAGCATCGAAAGTACTTCGAGACAACAAGATCGCAGAGCAGATGAACCTCGTACTTGCGTGGAAAAAATCCAGCCATCTCCCTCGATCAAGATATTGGGAATCACGATCGAGGAGAACGCATCTGCAGACGATTGACGCAAGGCACCATCAAAACACTGCAACTCGGCACTTAATGCCATTAGGCGAATATGCAGTGCCCGAGGAGTTCGCAACAGAAGACATTGCCGAAAGGATGTACACGGTACTCGTATATCGCGAGTGATGCTATGGCGCCAGGATCTTCTGGCTCAGGAAGGGACAGTGGCAAAGACTGGAAACCCTTAACAACCAGGCAAGACGGGAGATCACGGGTCTTCCGAAGTTTACCCCCTGGGCAAGCTGCGGACTTTAGCCGGCATCAATGATCTGTACGACATTGTCAAGGCTCGCATGGAAGCCCAGGACGAAAGGCTCGAGCTCACAACCCAAGGCAGGGCCATCGTTGAACTTCTTGGAAAGACTACTGATCACCTTCCCAAAATCCCGCTAGTCTTCCTTCTTGGGAAGACCTGACGGAGATCACCAACAGCAAGCCCTCACTCCGCATGGGAGACGCCGAGCAAGCTGCAAGACGAGCCAAGGTGCACATCAAGATGGTTGAAAGCTAGGACCAGAACCACACTGTTGCTGCCTATACGGACATGGCAAGCTTCGAGGGACCGATACCCTGAAAGTCGGTCGCAGTCTATTTCCCGGCATTAAACAGAAATCATCACCAAGATATCCCAGCCAAGTCCTCTACAAAGCAAGGAGAACTACGTGCTACTACATGCTGTCCACTTGGCACTTGTAAATGCATCATTAACTCTGAAAGCATACCAGCGAATCTTCGGATTTTCTCGGATACACAGGATGCCGTCAAGGAGTGCAGAACCAGAAACAGTCCTTGCAGACTTACCGCCCATATCAAGCATCTTGTCTCGCAACTTGCAAATAGAGGTGTACAAGCAAGAATTGGATGGGCCCCGGCCATGCGGGAATCCCAGGAAATGAAGAAGCAGATCGAATTCCTCGTGCCGCGCTTTTTTAACTCCGGGCAAGTAGAGCTGTTTCCAGTACAACACGACCACGGGTAATTCACGGCTTGTGACCAAGTACCGACCCCAGTGGACTACGAAGGCGAGTACGATCCCGGAGAAGCCAGGATCCGAATAAAGGAAGAATACAGAACCAAACTAAAATCCCCGCAGACCCCGATCCCTTTCCCGGGAAGGGTTTCGGTCGAAGAGCGATGTCTGTACTTCTACTAAGAATAAGGGCTAAAGCGACAATAGACCCGGCCAGAATCGCGACCTGAGGCAAAAGGTAGAAATCCGACCTTTGCAACAGGTGCGACAAGGGCCTGAAGCACGACATGGCCCACATACTCTGGGACTGCCCTGCACACGAGGAAGCAAGGAATAAACATCGACCCCAAGACATCGCTACCCTTAAAGGTTTGACCCATCCCTCCCGGGACTGCGTAACACCAGCCACAAAAGACGGCTGTTACGAAGCGTCCCAAGACTTTGTTTTCATGGCCAAGCAGGACATCAATAATGCCTAAGTCCTTAATCCTTAGGCCAGCGCCCAGACCTCGCAGTCACCGGCGCACTCCCTCTTACCCCAACCCTCTATTTGGCATTAAACGCTTTTCCAAACCAAACCATGTCTTGCCTTCCGTCTGCCTTCTGTGCGTTTTGAAATCACGAACTGTTAAACTAACGTCAATTTTGTCTTCGCTTCTTGAATAATTTCACGTGCCGTACATCCGAGCGTCACAATGCGTACAGCAGACGCTGGGGGCATTATGTATTTCCGGAAAGTTCTGCTACATTGACTCTGGGGCGATAAAAGATGTTCGGGACTCTTCCGTCACACCCTGCATCCAAGCAGTCACCATAATAAACTGGTCTGCATGGGACCAGTGCATTACGGTGACTGTTTGGACGCTTAAACAAGATTAGAGCGCACAGACCCACGTTGGACTGGGCATCCTGCTATATTACTACGATGCCTGATGTGTTTCGCGTCTTATCCTGCCCATACATCAAAAATGGTCCTGAAATGGTAATAAATGACGTCACAGGAGCGAGAGTGCCATGCTGTCGGAGGTGGCGATCCTGGCGGTTGGTCGTAGAATAGCTGGCTAATAGCATAATCGAACGCTAGTGTCGCTGTCTTCGCGGCGTCCCAACTCGTGGCTGCCGAAGCTTCCGTGGACTGTCACCTGCAGCAGAACAGGCGTCTGCCGCATCACCACCGCTGCTGGGACGCCGCCAGGATCGCGACCGGCGACAGCATGACACTTAAATGACGTCATCAGGCATAAATCAAGGGACCACTTTTTTGACGCGGAAAACACACCAGTCGGAGATAACCTTAGTCGAAGACGCGTTCCAGGCACCATAATACTGCATTACACAATGTTGCCATCCTTAACCACCTACACCAGGGGACAACTTCCTGTGGTATGGTGTACCATACCTGTGGCATTTCCGCAGAGAAGAGAAGACGCCACGCATTCCCGTACATTTCACCGCATAGCCACAGGGGCCGTGTTCCAAAATTTACTCGATCTTACTCCAGGGTAAAGGTTTTGTACCTTGGCGTTCTAAAACCTACTCCAGTCCAACCTTTTTTTTAATCTGTGTTGCCACGTTACATGACCCGCCGGAGTAACTCGGATCCATTTGGGTAAGATTTGGAACACAGCCAGGAAGTTAGTACCCTGGTGTACCTGGAACATATACAGGGTGTTAGATTTTATTTCTAGCCGATTATTTTTTTAAGTGGGTGAGAGTTAGACGAGTGCTGGCGTCACCATTGACTTATTAGCCTCGGCGGACATTAGATAAGCAGATAATCATGGTGGTAAGTTGGCCAATGAACTAAAATATGTTAATTAACCTTTCATATTTTGCTGTTACGGGTCAGGTTGTAACTGCATTATTGACAGCAATTACTATTAAAGGGAAATCCAACTAAGAAACAAAAAAAAATGCAATGGTTTCCGCTATAATAATAAATAAAGTTTCCCGTTCTTTAAAACGATTCAAAACATTCGCGCAAAAAGCGCGCCGCAAGCCCTGCCTACAATGAGGGATAAAAGAGTGACGTAGTCGTTTCAGTGATGTCGCCAGGATATCGGCAGTGTGTCCTTTGTGTGTGCCCAGACGACAAAAGCGACGATGTGACTAAAACGACTGCGGCATTTTTTTTATTGTGCACAATTTGCGCAAAATTTTTTAGATCGGCGTAAAAACGTAAATATTTCTTAAATAATATTAAAAATGCAATAACGTTTTGGCATTTTTTAAATTGGTTTCGCCTCTAATTGTTATTTTCGTCCATACTGCAATTGCAACTTGACCACTAACACCAATAATACAAAAATATAATTAACAGATTCGAGCTATTCAATCAAATTTCCACGACGATTATCCTCTCATCTAATGTGAGCCGTGCCAACACCTCCTAGATAAGAAAGCTATGAAGTGCTTTCCAGCGTCAGTAAAGAAGGCCACCATAGGCCAGAAATTGGACACGACTACGGCGTCACCGTTCGGCTGAGAGTCGGGTTCTCGTTGATTGGACACGAGTTCCAGATGAATGCTGACGCCGTAGGTCGTGTCCAATCTCTGGCCTACGGTGGCCTTCTTGACTGACGCAGGAAAACACTTAAGCTTTCTTATCTAGGAGGTGCTGGCCGTGCCTGATAAATAAATGGTGACGACGACACCCGTCTAAACTTCACTGATTTTTGTTTTGTTTCTTGGAGTTAAAATCAAACCCCCTGTGCAATACTCATTTCAGATACTGATATTATGACGACAGCAAACTTAAAAACAAGTAAGTTATTCTGTCATTAAACAACGGTCATAGATGAGTTGTGTATAAACAATAAACTCTTCAGGGGCTGCTTGTCTATAAACTATTGTTTACGATTGTCCTAAAATAATTTAAGAGTAAATGTGGCGTTATGATCTTGTTAAGCCTAGGGTGTTTGTGTGTGTGTGCGTGTTTTTCGCAGGCTGAGTAGGTTCAGTCTAGAGGTATTTTGAGTAGGTTTGAGTAGGTTATTGGGGTCTCGAGATCGATCATGACATGTTGTTATTGTTGAAGGGGTAAAAGGCTCGTTCACACACTCGCCTTTGAGTGCGCTTGAGCGCGTTGAGTTCCCATGCAACGAGATAACACGGAGCCTGGAGTACCAAGAGGGTCTAACTGCGCGATCGCGGTCACGTGGTTTTTGGGTCGCGGTTGCAATACGAGGCGATAACGCAGCGCATGCGCACTTGAGACCGATCTCCGCGAGAGGCGTCCACCATGAAATTTCGAACTCTTCCCTTGGTCTGAGATGACCCCTTTTTAATCCAGCCCCCCCTCCCCCCCAGGGGCGTAGCCAGGTATATTCTTCGCAGGAGGGGGGGGGGGGGCGGGGGGGGGGGAGGGGATGCACAGGTGGCTTTGATGTCATGACTTGGTGTGCGCAGGGGGAGAAATGAGGTCAATTTGCACGTGTATATTATAGGGTCGGCTGGATTCAGGGTTGAGGGGGAAAAGGGGGGTTTCAAACCCAATAAGCCTCACCTCTGGCTACGCCTCTCCCCCCCCCCCCCTCTTTATCTGCCCGAATTGTTCTGACGCCTCTGAGCGCTTCTTGCGAAAACCTTGTTGGTCGTACTGGAGCGTTCGTTGGCTGGTGTGAAACAATTCCCCGTGAAGAAGCGGATGAGCACGACCGACCCCGACGAGCTCTGACTTCAGAATCCAAAAGATCGGAAGATTGCAATGTTCCAGGCGTGTCTAGTTACTCTCTAACAAATTCATTATTCAAAGAGGACGCAAAGATGCACCAATCAGTCCATTTTTTTGTATTATTGTTTGTCTTTAAAAAACTGTTTTTAGCTGGTAGTGCTAATGTTGTGCGCTCAGTGGCGTCACTAAAGGAGTGAAGGAGACAAGCAGCCCCGTGTGCAGCGCTCAGGGGGTGCAGCTGGGCAGGGAAAGGAGGGGGGGGGGGTGTCGCGGTGGCCCACCGCCCCGGGTGCCGCTGATTGTAGTGACGCCGCTGTATGCTCTCGTTTGTTTTAGAAGGAAAGCACAATTACATTGGATATACAAGAAAAATTGCGAGCATGAAATATATCTAAAAAGGATAGCGAGCATTATGAAATACGCACCTGGATTTCCGCACCGCAAAAATATAAACTAGACTTTGCGGAGAGCTCAAACTCTATCAGAACGTCGTCCCAGCCGTTCGAGCAAGGTGACAAAGTTTCAGCACAAACTATTAACTTATTCAAAAGTTCTAAGCGATTTTCTGAAAATTTCAATAGAAAAATGGCGGCCCACGGAGCTCTCGAATACATGGAGCTTTATGGCGCCAGAAACCGAAAATGGGCGAAACTGGGCCCATTTTTCCATTGAAATTTTCAAAAATCACTTGTAACTTTTGAATAAGATAACGGTTGGTGCTGAAACTTTGGCATCTTGCTCCAACGGCTGGGGATACGTTCTGACGGAGATTGAGTTCTCCGCGATGTCTAGTGTATTTTGCGGTGCGAAAAGCGGGGTTAGGATTTCTCACAAACACCCGTTAAATCAAAGCACAATGCGCGTAGCACTAAAAAGCAATCCCCGGTTTTTTTCCCCCTACTTCTCTTCAAATCTGGAGGCTGTAATAAAAGACTGCTATGATGGCGGAAAGTGCTCACTTCGGAATAAAACCTAGCCCGTAAAATTCTGAGCTCGGCAAAAACCTTTCGAAATAAAGCTAAAGCACATTAATTGTAGATTTCGCGTTCGCGGTAACAGTGGGAGATTTTCGTGGATCGTTTCTGCGGTCCCGCAACGTTCTCCGCAACCCGCTACGACATCCGGGACTCTGAAAGGCAAGGCTGGCTCTGCGCATGCGCAGTAGTGGCGTATTTGTTCGGGAAAGCGTAGCGGAGGCAGGAAAGCGGTCCATTAAGACTCCATGGTGTCGCCCCGTGTGCATTGCACCTGATATGTCGCTACTAACGACCATCATTGTTCGGTCTACGTGGATCGATGAAGAAAGTGGTCTCACGTTTGTTCGTATTGCAGGGGTCAAATAACATGTAGGTTTTCCTCGTCCCGTACTGTCTTTCGGTTATTTCCGGAACACGCCGAAAACTGCTTTCCATAAAGACGTTCCCGGCCAGAACCGGTATGAAGAGGAATGCTACGAACATCTTGAGATCTTTGTCGATGGTACAAGGGTTCTCATAAGTTGTAACGAATGCTCCTCTCCTTGTATCTTTCGCTCTATATAACATGAGGACATCACGTGGGTAATTCGAATGAGCATCTGCAACAACAAAAAAAAAGTTGCGTTTTAATTTTTTTGTTTGTGTAGGCTGAGGGAAAGAGATTGACCGGTGAACTTCCGTTTTTATGAAAACAATCATATTCCTGTGTAAATACTTTTTAAAAACATCTGCGGAATTTTTTTTTCATTTCTTTTTATCCTTTTCTGCACAAGTTTTTGACCCTACTCTAAAGTCAAAGACGTAATAGAATAGAATAGTTTATTTCAAACATACATGTGTCATACATGTGTGTGGGGGCTGCAGCAAAAAAGGAAAAAAGCCCTCTTAATATCCGATTATCAGCTCGGCTAGGTTAATGTTACTTTGTGGGGCTTTATATCTCCCTACTAATGTTTGGCGGCGCTTATGAGATAAATAATTCAATGGATATCTGAATGCTAGTTACTTTACTTCCCTGTTGAATGTGGTAGGTCTTTGCAGCGACGCGAAAACCGTGTTTACAGTACCGTGATTTTCCAAAGCGAGTTTGGTAACGGCTCCAGTAACGAAGGATTGCTGTTGATTTTATGAAACGTGAACACTCTAGAAGTGGGGCGGGGGGGGGGGGGGGGCAGAGAGGCGGGAAGATGTGGGGATTTGGACATGTATGGATAACTTAGTCAAAGATGCGGCGTGCGTTCGGGATGCTATCTGCGCTGCAAGGCACAAGATACGAAATGAATGAAAAAAAAACACAAAAAAACAGGACAGTTTAGCCATGGCCGTGTAAGCCGCCGAAGACCAGGCTCCAAATATAAACAGTCTCAACCATAACTCAGCACTATCTCCGAACCAGTGGGGCAAATTCCACAAATGTATGTTATGTTTTACGTTGTTTGTGAAGAACTGTAGATCGCTTTCCACACGCGCCAGAATTGCAGCCGCCATTGCTGACCTTCAATTGTCTTTCCCAGATGCCGAGCCAGTCAAGCGGGCGTTGAAGAGCCTCCGCAAAGGTCAGTGCTGTGGAGAACGACACAGTAGAAGCTAAAATGGCAATAACCTGCCCTGCTGTGGTAATGATGAGGTGAAGCAAATGTAATAAGAGGAAACAAAAACTGAAGGTCGGTTACGGCGGCACTCGTGCACAGCAGCTGCAAAGCGTACTATAGCGTCGCCAACAGGGAGGTCCATAGCTCTCGTTTGCTCGGCTAGTTTTCCGATTGCTGAAAAGACTTATAGAGCTAACAGTATTTTGATGATGATGTCTTGTTAAAAAGATATATATTATAGCAAAACGTAGACGTCGAAGTTTTTTTGGACGTAGGTTCTTTTTTCTTTTCCTTCTATTAAATGACCTTCATTTGTACACCTAAATCAATGGTGACCTAAAATCAGGAATTTTGAGCCCGAATATATTTCTGATTATACTTATTAGATTGTATTAATGAATTAAACCTGCAGTTATTGGAATTGTTTATATTCATGAAAATTTTCAAAAGCAGGCGTGATGTTGGTAAATACTCTGCTGCAAGCGTAGCAATATTTTATATTCCAGATAGAACATGGGAGTTCTAATTTTGCTTAACAGGTAATTAAACTGCAGTAAAATATTTGATAAGGTGTTAAATCTCGGAGATATGCAAAAATATGCATAAATACTTTTTGTAACGTATTAATCTAAAGCGGGCTCGCCGCTCTAGATTAACACTTTAGCGACCTAGCCATACATGTTGAGAAGGGAAAAGGTTTGGGCGTGTTGGTCTCATCTTCACTTCGACAACAAGCGCACAATAAAAAACACGGGACGAGGAGAGGACGGGACAAGCGCTAACTTTCAACCTAAAAGTTTATTGTCGAACCAGCACTTATATAAGACTGGGCGCATGAAAAGAGTGGAGAAGGAAAGATAAACATCAAAAGAGAGCCAAAGAAGAAAAGTGACGTGCCGCCTACGATAAGAATTCTAATTCAATTTTTGATAAAGCTACAGACGGCCTGCTGACGCATTGATCCCCCGACCTTGCAATCTCGGCCGCTTCCACTATCTCCCTTGTGAGGCCCGAGCGATGAAAATACAAGATGGTCGTTTGTTTGTACAGGGGGTGACACTGGTTTCCCGAGACACATCTTTTACAGTGGGCAGCCAGGTGGCCGTCGGTTGCAACGCTCCCGACCTTATTCTTGTGTTCTAGTAGGCGAACGTTCAAACATCGGCCGGTTTGGCCAATGTAGTGTTTGCCACACGACAGAGGAATTTTGTACACAACGCTACGTCGGCATTTCACAAACGCATCTCTGTGCTTGATAGCGCAGATCGGTTTCTGCGCCCGCGTGGGACAGCTCAACCTACATAAAGCCAAAAGCTTGTTAGGCGCCGTGAACAAGACCTTGACCCCTGAGCGTTGCCCAACTTTCTTGAGATTATGCGAGATTTTATGTACGTAAGGAATGACAGCTATCTTTTCTTTAGCTCTTCTATTCTTTGTCCTTTCCTTGGTTATCTGCCTTCTGCTCATCGCTCAAACTAGACTCAATTTTTCTTTTTCGATGCAACCCTTCTGCTACGGAAACAATAACCTGCCTGGGATAACCCGCGGCTTCCAGACGGCCGACCTGCTTGCCAAGGCTTTCATCCAGCGCGTGCCAGCGCTGACTTCCTGAGAGCGTTAGACAAGAAAGACAGCACAATATTCCTCTTGACCAGTTTAGAGCAGTGCCGAGCTGTACGGCAAGGGCAGCTCGTTGGCGCTAGGCTCGTACACCCAACAAGCCTCCCTTGCCGTACAGCTCGGCTCTCTCTGGCGCTACTCCGGGAGCAACATACCCTTGTGCTATGGGTCTGTCTGCTGCTCCTCGGAAACGCGCCGGATAAGCCTTGTGCCGTGAGTTGATATGACCTTGTGATTTCCGTAGGGCGCCGGAGTTGCATCGAAAAATTGAGTGCATAGATTTGAAGCGATGAGCAGCACGAAATACGACCAGGAGAGGACAGAAGAAGAGCTGAAGAAAAGATAGCTGTCATCCCTTACGTACACTCTCAAGAAATTGGGCAACACTCGAGAATCAGATGTATTCACGGCGCCTGGCAAAGCTTTGGCTTTATGCTAGGTGAGCTCTCCCACGCGGGTCAAAAACCGATCTGCATCAAGCGCAGAGATGCGTTTGGCTCTGTCATGTGGCAAACGCCGGCCAACCAGCCGTGTTTGATGACACAAGATTTCGTCGAGAACAACCGACAGCCTGGCTGCCCACTAAGATGTCTCAGAGCCGCCTGTACAAACAAACGACCATCACCTGTTTTCATCGCTCAGTACAAGGAGATAGTGGAAGACGGCCGAGTTGATCCGTCAAATTCGTCAGCTTGAAACCGTCTGTGCTTTATCCAAAATTGAATTAGGAAATTCTTATCGTAGGCGGCACGTCGTTTTCTTCTTTGGCTCCTCTTTTGATGTTTATCTCTCATTTCATGCGCCCAGTATATAAGTGCTGGTTCGGCAATAAACTTTTAGGTTAGTTAGCGTAACCTCTTTCTCTCGTCCACACGTGTTTTTATTGTGCGCTTGTTGGCTCGAAATTAGT
>JAZHYW010032882.1:0-74269 GCA_037355805.1 Ixodes ricinus
ATAAACCTCGACCGGTAATCTTGTGGCTCGTTAACTTTAATGAATATAGGAAATTCTTCGAAATGCAAAGCGCTTCAAGGAGACACAATTTTTAATTATGAGGAGTACTCAAAACAGGTACGAACGCTGCGACAAAAGCTTTGGGAAAGTTCTCGAAAAAATATAGCAAAGGGTGAAAAAGTATTTCTTGTATATGGCAAACAGAAAATAAATGAAACTACGTACACCTTGGACGAGCAACGAGAAAACAAGAAACATTCGATATCGGATTGAATGACGAAGACGGATTGACAGCGAATACGCCTTTTCCATCATTAATCTAAATGCGCGGAGCATCCAAAATAAAACGGTTAATTTAGAAAACGTCCTTGTCGAACATGACCCTTCTGTCGTAATTATAACTAAAACGTGGCTGTGTCCCTCTGTTTTGGATTGTGAAATTGTTCCACCGGGGTTCAGCATCACCAGAAGAGATCGCGCGAGCAAGGGGGGTGAGGGTGGAGTGCCCATTGTAGTAAAGAAACAGTATCGACTGCTCTTGTGATAGACGACACTCTCGACATTGAAAGCTTATCGTGAGGCTGACAAAATCGGAGTTCATAATTGGCTCAGTTTATCGCCCTACTGGCATGAATTTTGATTTCGTTCAAAAAGCTAAATGACTTTCTAATAAAACTGCGCATTGACTCAAAGAAAGTTATAATTGCAGGCGATTTCTATGTCGGGGAGGTCAATTGGGATGCATCATTACCTGATACTCGTGATGTCTTACTCTCTTCAGCTTTGATAGACATGACGCTTTCGCATAATTTAACGGAATTTGTTGAGGAATTTACAAGAATTCGAGGAGAAAGCAAATCTATACTTGATTTATTTTTTTAAGCGAGAGCTGGCTGTTAAATTTTTATGAATGTTGAGTCTTGCCAGGTATATCGCGTCACTCTATGGTAATTTTATCGCTAGATTTGAATGAAATTCCTTCGGTGCGTTATGAAATCACTACCTACAGAGATTTTAATCATAGGGATGACGTGGCTATTTTAGACATACTCAATTTTTGTACGACGCCTTCGAGCAGATTAGTTTTCGGGAGTGCTCGTGAAACATTGTCATGGCTACAATAAAAAAGTTGTGCTTGGCTTTTGTACCATTCTTTCAGATTCATACTCAGACACCTTAACTTATCAAGCACTGACGCGCTCTGTGAACCACGCAACCGTTTTCTTAACCACGAAACTTTTCGTTTTCGATATATTATTTCTGTGTTAATTCATGGATTGTTACATATGTGCTTCTTCTCACCCTTTCCGGGACATACTGAGTAATGCAGTGGGTAACAATCTCTTTAAATTTAAACTGGAGTTGATCAACGTTTGGTTTAGATCCCAAACTAATCTGCTTGAAGGATTAGATGACCAGGTTATTTTAGAAAAGGTCGCCACAGCAAACGCGTTTAATAGCTTTCTTTCCCACAGTATTTGATTGCGATGATGGCGCGGTACCCGGATTCAACGAATTCACCATTATACCACCAATTGCTGATGTGGAACTATCCAAGGAAAGAATTTTCTCATTGCTTCTTGATGCCATTCTAACTAAAGCCGGAGGACCAGACAACATATTAAATTCGTACTTGAAAAGGTAGGTTGAACGGCCTTCGAAGTACCTATTTCTTGTTTCAAGAAATCGCTTGATAGCTCATTAGTTCCAAACGACTGGATATTGGGTGAAGTCATTCCAATATTTCAGGACGGAAACCCGTGCTATGGACCGAATTATCGACCAATTTTCTCTAACGTCAACCTACTGTAAAATATGATAACACGTCACCTGCAAGCATATTCATATATTTCTGGCTGAACACTGCTTACTTAAAAGAAAAACCCTTTGTATGTCCATCACAAACAAGTTGAAACCACTAATATACCATTCCTGTCTTAATGGTGTTCTTTTGGATTGTGTTGTTAGTTACGAATACCTCGGCGTTAGTATTACCAGTGATCTTCGACAAAACGTGTATGTAACAAATATGGCTAAAAAGGTTAATACAAGACTAGCTCTCCTTACGGAGGTCTTTAAAATGGGCAACCACTGAAACAAAACTGCTCGCTTACAAAATGGTGATACGTCCTCTGTTAGAGTATGCGGTTGGAGTATGGAACCCGCACAGGAAAAACTTTACCCTTGATCTCGAACGCGTGCAACGATTAGTGTTACGTTTCATTTTTTTCGGAGTATCGTAGATTAGATTCACCAACAGAGCTGTAGGCCCTATCTAATCTTGCCACCCTTGAGTCTAGACGAAAAAACAAGCGCTTGAAGTTTCTTTTCATTATCCTTTCTTATTCACTGCTCACATGGACCCATGAAATTACGTGACATTTTATAAGTCGCGTATTACTGGGAACAAGCACTCGCGTTACTTGCGTTAAATCTCATTCAATAAAGATTGTTTTAAGATTTTCTTCTTTCCACGCACGGTGCTAGAATGGACTGTACTACCGGATAAGGTTGTTGATAATGTTGTTTCACTTCATGATTCTGAGTTGTCTTCATCTTATTTAGACACAACGTAACTATCAGTATATGCCAATATATATATACTCGTTTTTGTATAGGATGCCACTTATTGATTATAATGTTTTGTATTTTGTGTACTGGCAGTTTTGCGTGTGCTTCGATTGCCGTTTTAATTTTTTCCTGACTTTCAAAGTATGTTTGTAATTACCACTCCTTTTGAAGTCTTTAACTTGGACTAATAGTATGTCTAATAAATAAAAGGAAAGAAAGCTTTTTAACGGGACCCCCATCCCAAAATTGTTTCCGTCCGTCCTTCCGTCTGTGCATTTTCCGCTAAATTTAGTGGGGATGTTGACGTCCCGTGACCTAATGTCGTGACACATACACCAAGTGAAGAAATTGACGACACATGACTTATCTTCTAATTCATGTTCCCCCTAAAGTTAGCGGGAAAATGTACGTCTTGTGACCCCAACACCAATTCAGTTTCCCTCTAAATATAGCGGGAAATTTTATGTTCTGTGACCTAACACCAATTGGTAACAATTTGTTTGTTTTTTCGTTAAATTTGGGGGAAATGAACGTCGCGTTGCGCACAAATTCCTCTCCCCTTCTCATTTTCTTTGCCCATTACTCTCCCCTCGCTCCCCTCCCTTCCCCCTTCCACTCCACCTACCTCCAATTTTCTATCTCTCCCTCTCTCCCCGTCCCTCTCCCCCATTCTCCTACGGTGCCTTTCCATCCCTCTCCTTCCTTGGTCATGTGACACACCAATTCAGTTTCTCTACTCCTCTCACCCCTCTTCCCTTTCCCTCCCTCTCCCAGTGCTTCTCCTCACCGTCCTACAGTGCCGTCTCCCCTCCGGCAGTTGCCTTACTTTCCCCTCCCCTCTGGTCATCTGACACACAAATTCAGTTTTCCCCAAATTGATAAAAATATATATGGTCTTTACTCCCGGGACGAGTAGGTATACCCAGATATGGCATTTCATGTATTATAGGACATTGTTGGTAATATTTTTTTATGATTACGACTCGATGCGGCAATTCACGCTACGTACGAGCTTCGTCAAATAACGCCACATTACCGTGAAAGAACACTTGAGCTGTTTGACGTCACGTACTGTACCTAGGACAAAAAAAAAAAGAAAACCCAGGAGATGACTCAGTGATGGCGCTCGCTGTTATGTTCCGAAGACGATAAGCTCTCGCCTCTAGTACTGAGGCGCACTTATCACCAAACTAAATTTAGTTTTTTTTTCCACCTTTTTTTCTCTCGCTGCAGTCTAGCGAGAAGTCCTCCATCGCGCTCACACCTATTTCAGCGGACACAACAATTGTTGACGTCACGATAAAACGAAAGAAGAAAAGCAATTTCATTGTGTTGTCGCGACATAACCTGGGAGCAATGTCAGTCAGGCCAGTTTTCTTTTTTTTTTTTAGTGACGCCGCTTCTGGGGGCGGTTTTTGTATTGCAAGGGGAGTCGTATCTCAACGAAACGCATCGCCGTAGCAACCGATATGTGATAGGGACAGAGATCGCGACTGCGCTGTCTCCGAGCCTGTACAGTGTTCTGCGAGTGTCTGGATAGACGGAGCCGTCTACCAATTGAGTAAGTGCCTCCAGGGTTTTGTTTTGTTATTGACAGTGACGGGCGTTGCGAGCGTCAAGGTCGAACCAGTGTTGCTCACGATCTTAAAATATTTCGGGACGAAGGAGTATCGCTCAGTCTACCTCACATTTGAAACGGGCTCCAGCCAGGAACTTTATTTGTTTAAACAGACACGTCATCTTTACGTTTGAAAGAACGCAACGTATTGTTATTTTTACTATGCATTACATATTCGTCTATTGTAACTAAAATTGTGTTAGTATACTCTCTAGATGTAGTATTGCAACGGTGAGAAGACCACTCATATGCACCGCCGGGGAGGCGACAGGTTTCGATCTTATTCGTAACACGGAGGGGCCAAGGAATCAGCCGCATTATATCCGGTTGATGGGGTCAGCCTGCGAACCGGGCTTACGATGTGAATGCTTCTTCAGAGTGACATATTCGACCGTAGTCTTTGCCTAGATATACTTTGACTAGTTGAACAGCTCTGATGTTGAACAGCACTGTAGTTTTTAATAAATATTGACTCTACAAAACATCTAAAAAAAGAGAAAGCTTGCAACGTAAAAATATTGCGCTAATACTCCGCAGTGAATGTGCAAGCGTCACCCATACTAGCTTTCGATGCATAAAGTTCAAGCGTGAAGTGAACTTTACATTATATGTACGTTATAAAACGAACACGAGGCTTACGTAAGGTTCTGCGTGGACAAAAATACTCCGGAGGATTTATTTCGATACACTTGCCAATAACAAGCAAACTATCGGAAAATTGTCATATGCTTCCACAAGTACCCAGCAAGTGCCCACCGAAGGGCTTTCCACGATATTTTCTTTTGTATGGGAGCTGCTATTTCTGGAGCCATATGGCTGATATCTGACCTGCTCTTATCGTCTGTCGCCCTTCAACGAAATATATATGTGTTTCCTCTTTCAAACCACCCAATGTCGTGGATTTGTAACATCTCCCACCCAAAGTCGTGGATTTGTAACATCTCCAGATCACGCGGCGGCAATCTGTATGCTTTGCTATCTAACCGTGCTCATACTTCGCTTTACACACAGGAGACGAAAGCACAATGAGTTACGGGTACCCCCAGAACCAGTACCAGCCGCCACCTCCGCCGGGGTACTACCCTCAAGCGCCGCCCGCGCCTTACGGCAGTGCGTATGTCCCTCCGCCGCCACCGGGTGGCGACACCTACCAACCTCCGCCCCAACCGGGAGCTCAGCACCTCTACCCGCCAAATCAGCCCCAGCAGTATGGCGGGAACGTTTACGCCCCGCCACCCCTCCTCAGAATACCACCGTGTAAGTATAATTATTTAGTATGACTATAAATGACGGTAGGTCGTATATTCCGCGAAACTATTAACGAGAAGAAAACATTGCCTGTTTACTCTGTGCCTCTTTCAGTATTAAAGGACTGTAATCAAAGGTACGATAATATAATATAATATAATACAATATAATACAATACAATACAATACATGATACAATACAATATAATATAATATAATATAATATAATATAACATAATATAATATAATATAATATAATATAATATAATATTTATTTAAAGTGCCCAAAACAAACAGAACGCTCTTTTGATTGGTACAACTTCGCAAGAACACTATAAGTAAGAAACAAAATATACGTGGTGACACTCAAGACAACAATATAACAATAAAATAAAAACAATTAAAAGTAGTTAAAAACAAAACTAGAGTGGTGAAAAGTGTTAAGTTGGGGTACTAACCTAAGTGGTAAGTGCAGATGCCCACCATATATTTTCGAAGTAAAATGCGAGAAAGCGCCGAAGTTGTGTTCGCTCTTACAATGTCACGCAGTGTATGCGCACGCTTGATGTAATCGAAAGCTAAAAATTAAATAAAAATAAAAAAGACAAGATAGCGCAGTCACGGTTTCAGCAGAGGACGCGCTACTTTAAGCGAACATTAGATGTTTCAAATATAGGGTCACATATTATTTTTGTGCGTGTTAAAATCGGAACGAGCATTCAAGTACTCACGTACATAGGAACAGAACTATGAAATAGCCATAATTGTATTTGCGAAGTAAAGAAAAAAATTACATCTTTTGTGTATGCTTTTCACGCTAGTATTTTTGACGGCGAATATATGGTGTACTATCTAAACTTCAGCAGCTTCAAAGGCCACAAACAACCTGTGTGCCTTCGTCTCTAACACAGTTATATTCATATAGTTTCACCCAAAACCTGCCCCGCTTGCTCGTCACCAATTCAAGAAACCCATGATTAACTTTTACTGTTCTCAAATTGAACCTACCTTTTATACTTTGTGCACCTGGACTAGTTTAATTCAGAGCTTTAGAAGGGTGGTACCCCAAGTAGCACCCAATGTTGAGCGAACATTCACTGGATGTTCTGAATGTTGAAGGAACGTTAAAACACCATTCGGAACGTTCTAGGAACGTTCGTATGCGAACATTCCCTACAAGGTAGGCTGCTCAACATTCTAGGAACGTTCGTTGGCGAACATTCGTATGCAGAATGTTCTCGGTGTCCCTTTGAACATTCATATGCGCAACATTCTTGGAACGTTCGCTTGCGAACATTCTTAGAAATTTTGCTGGTGAAGCCAACTTTACAGAGCTCTCACGCAACCTGGGGTTCGAAACACCGTCCACTATATGCCACTTTGTGCCAAAGGTATGCAAATTAAGTGGAGTTTCTGGAAACTTAGCATAAGGGATCAGTTCTATCTTATATGAGCCTACCGAGGAATGTGATATAAGGTGTAGGAGAAAAGCAATGGTTTTCCAAACTTGATAATGAACTTGGCGCACTCACTGCGTATGTAGAGGGGCAGTTTTAAATGGACCAGATTTTTAGTATCCGGGTTCAAAACTTTGAGAAAGGTATTTCCCAGTTGAATGCGGGGTGTAATGTGTATCTGTTTTAAGCTCGGAGTGAATAATCGGTTGTTTATACCGCACATTTTGAATGAAAGAAGTTGACTAGTGACAGGCAGGAGTAAGCTGTCATGAGTACGTGCTCAGGCTGGTACACTGGGAAAGTGGCTAGCTTGTGCTTGCGCCTTCCAAAATCTGTTTCGGTTAAAAAATATCGCCCTGCGCTTTATCATATCCATATATGTAGTGCGGCTTGTTGGGGCTGTAGCCTAAGCAACCCGTAATTGTGGAATCTTTGTAAATAGTCCTCAGAGAATGTTCTCCAACCACGCCACGTTCTGAGTTACAGAACTTCTTTGGATGTTCTGAGAACGTTCTTAGAACCTTGTTAGGATATTTGAATGTTGGTTGAATGCCCTCGTAATGTTCTATGTCATTCTCAGAACGTTATAAGAATGTCCCTTAGAAAACATTCCCCGAATGTAGCGACAAGTGCCTGTGCCACATTCTGACAACGTTGATAGAATGTTCTTACGTAAATGTGCAATATTCCAAGAATGTTTCCTATGTTCTTTTGAACATTCCCGGAATGTTTTCAGAACGTTTTCGTGCTACGTGGGACACTACGGGTGTTACGTGTATCAAAAGAGAAACGCATAGGCACAACTGTTAACATACAAATGAGTGATTTGCGTATGTGTTTATGCCAAAACAACTGCTTTATACTGAGTTCGAAGGGTATTTTGGTTTAAAATATGAGATTTCCTCTTGGATGACAAATAAAAAGGTGAATTTATTTCAAAGGTTACCAATCTTGTATTGCCTAATTGTTTTATCACGATTTCTAAACAAATTGATGAAAACATATTTAGCTTCTCGTGGCCAGGGGTATAATTTTTAATATTTCAGTATAATAGTGCCATGCGGTCAGTATGCTCCTACCACAAGATACGTTCTAAGTAGCCCTACCAATACATTCATTGACGAATGCCCAAGCCCGATGATTAAATTGATTCAATTTAAATTCAAGGCGAACTTCCATAATGCTTTCGAGGATACCAGCTCCCATAGTAGTGTATGAAAGTCACTCTGAGGTTGCATATTCGTGAGTCGATGCGTGAGTGATATTTCTGGGCAGTTGGTTCAAAATGGTGCCCGTTACTTGAGAAACGTCACTAATTACAATAACGAGTACCTCAGTCATAAAATAGTTTAAACATGCTTTTGCTTAATATGCATTTGCATATTAAGCAATAGATTGTATTAATTCAGTGACCAACCAAATGTTTCTGGGATCTCAGGATGTTGTGTATAACAATTGTTTGTATTTATTAAATGGGTGGCATTCCTAACGGTATATAAGAAACGTAGTTTATCTTTGGCCGGATTTGAACTTGGTCCGGTGAGGTTCAAGTTGAGTACGAAATGCACTCAACGACGCCGAACTGACGCTTGTGTCGATATGGCCGCTTGTTCGGCACGTGCAGGGCTGCTTGACATGAGAGCCATAAGATCCTTACACGCTGCTTGTAACATATTACTACTCGAAGTATGTCTAAAATTTTAAGAACAGCGAATTTCGACCTTTGCTAGAAAAATATTATATCTCGAGCCGTATTTGGAGCATTATGCACGTATCGATTAGAGCTAAATCGTTCAAGTGTCCAATATCTCTACAAGGTGTTTGTGGACGCTGAACCTTACCTCTCCCTCTCTCTCTCTCTCTCTAATATATATATATATATATATATATATATATATATATATATATATATATATATATGTTAATTTTACGGTAAATGGACGTGTGACAGTTGTATTTTAATTTAAATACAATTGCCAAGTACTACGACAAATACATAAATATCTAAGTATTTAGTTTTGTCACATAAGGAACCCTTGTTTCGGGTACTTTTTGTATCATGTTTGCTTCTAGAACTCTGGATTGCTTTTAACGTGTTATTTACGCTTGAGCAGTCTTCAGTCGAAGTCGTTTCAAAACAAACAGAATGTTTGATAGGTACTTGAAGGATTGATAGGTACTTGAATATTTTACGTAACATCGGTACCAGAAAAAAGAGGCCCTAAAGGTGAGCCTTGGGGCATGTGACAATTGACCGCAGTATTAAAGGAGGTACCGTCATGAACAACGTCCAGGAACCGGCCGAACAAGATTTTATAAATATATATATATATATATATATTTTTAAATTATTGACCGTAAAAAAAGATAATGTCTAAGAGTGGATATGTGCAGCGTCAGCTTGAGTGTTAGAACATAAAGTTGCAAAAAAATTGATCAATTATAGGTCTCCTCTCTTCTTGTACCACAGATTAAACATTAGATGTGTTCATTTTTTAACTCCGCTGATAGGTGGAGCCGAGGGGAAAAATGTGGTTTATAGCTTGTAGAGCCCTCGCTACACCTACGAGGGATACGACAGAAAATCAAGGTTGTAGAAAATGAAGCAATTCCAACACAAGATTAAACAAACAAGTGGACAATATCTATTTTATGCAATGTTAGGTATGCCATTTCTCAGTTAAGTTGCGTAAATTCTTAGTGATGCGATTATATCTAGCAATTCAAGAAACAGGCTATTTCACGTCTTAAGTTTATCCTTGATTGATAAATCTAAATGTATGTATTTGGCGGGTTTAATCGACTGAAATAAGCAAATGAAAGTAAAAGAGGTTGAGAAAGGTTCCGAATTTACTTTTCATAGCGGACTGGTTCAAGGAGGGGCGATGATGGGGAGGCCGATCGGACATTCGTCGCAGATCAAATAGCTTTGTTGCGACATTCCGAATATATTTAAATTGAAAAACCCTGATATGCCAGGGAAGTTTGTGTTACAATGCGCTAGTCGTAGGTGCTTCAGTTGGCCCCCGCTAGGTGGCCAGTGGCGGCAGCGCGGTTCAGCAAGCCCCGCAATAAACATGGCTGACGAGCGCATGTGGTTCCTTGGCAGAGTAGATAAACAATGAACAGTTGGGATTTAAGAATGCCTTATAATGCAGAAGTTTGTTATCAACGGGAGAAATGTTCCTATATTTATTTATTATGCCTACTATTTCTAAAAGGTTAGCACGAACGTCTCCATTAGGCTCATTCTAAAACATGCTTATAAGCATAGAAAATGCACAAAACGTTTTAACATTCTGTTTAGTGCAAGTTCCGACATGAAAACCAGCAGGATTGCTTCGCCAAGACACAATAAAAATAAACCTGGCTTTAATTTATTTCAACTAGGAGTCTGCTGCCCCCACCAAAACGCGTTGACGAACAATGCCCGGTCCTTTAACATGCACTGCTCGGGACGAGGGCCACTGTCTACAGGAGGAGAGCCCGGATATTTACGAGCCAGGGTCTGTTTACCTTTCTGTCTACGACGAACGTGCGCTCGCTCGCCTGACGGGGCTTTGCTTCGTCTGCTTTACTTCGTTTCCCTTGCAATAAACTGCAGCGTACGCTACGAGCCATCGAATCTAATCCAACGCCATATCAGTGTGTCATGTGACCTTCTCGAGGGGCGAAGCGGCCCGCGGAGTGCGGAGTCACGTGATTCGTTCACAGAGCTGGATTGGCTGAAATAGCTCGTAGCGTCCGTTTCAGTCCTTCGTAAGACAAGCGATCGGTTGCCGACATCGAACAGATGTAAATGAGAGGGGTGGGAGGAGGAGCCCTTCGCCCGAACAATTCGTACAAGAGCGGCTTTCTCTCTCTCTCTCTCTCATTCTCGCCAGTGGCTTTGACAGCACCGTGCGCAACTAGTGAGCTAGAGTATATATAGTCACGTGTCTTTGTCCGACGGTTCGATTGACTCCGCCGTTTGCCAAGTTACGGTGACACGGCGTACAGGAGCATGAAGTTGAACGCTTGTCTTTCTGTCCGAGTTTGGCGCTGGAGGAAATTCGTGCACTCTTTTCAGCGTCGGTCTTGTTATAACGGTTTTTATCTTATATGACCCCTTTCGGAGTATATGGGACGTCTTTTAATCTTAAAAGCAGCCATGGAGCGAAGGCTATGAGCGGGGGTTATTTACTTGGGGATGCGCGCGCTGTTATGCTTGAGGAAGGACAGTCTTGCCTTGGCGTTCCTAATTTAAGGGGGGCGACGAGTTGAGCGCACTTCATTACCGCGCCCTGTCAGTGTACGTACTGCAGCCCCGGTAACTTGATTTATGGGCCCTAGTACGAGAGAGAGATAAAAAAAAAAGTACAGTGGGCGCTTTTACGTTAACGGTCTCGCACGTTTTCGCGGAATCTAAACAGTTCCTGATATTAGTTCTTTTTTTTTTTTGGGGGGGGGGGGGGGGAGGGTGGAGAAGACACTTATTTTTATATGAGACGAAACTGAAGGGGGGCAGGAGGTGAGAGCACGCGGGGACACCAGAATGCCGAGCTGTGACTGGAGACACCGAACTCCGAAGTTCGGCGGTCCGAGGTGGTGCGACGCGTTCGAAGAGTAAGTATAGTGACAAAGGCTTTGCGTCTTCCCACATGAGAGCCCGGCGCTCTGGCGTCGCTGTGCTCTCATCTCTTCTTCTCCCCAAGATTCTACCCGTATATGCAGGGTGTTTTAAATATAGTTCCAACGAATTTATTTAAAAAAAATATCCGTAAAATGTACACAATACGGTTTGTGCAGGTCAGTTATCCGGCCAGGGGGACATAATAGAGGAGGCCAATCCTCGAGATAACTCGAATAATTAAATAAAATATCTTTATTTACTTTTTTATTAGTGAAAATAAACGTAGGGTTCAAATGAGAAACTTGTTGAGCATCATCGAAAACTACTAAATCGGTCAATTTTATAATGATTCGAAGCACGTGGGAAGAGCGGGCCCGGGTGCTCCAAAGTTACCACTCGTGCAGCGGGCCCGAAGCTAGTGGTGGGAAAATGCGAACGATTAGATTATCACCCGCGTTCTCCCACCGTTAGCTTTGCGCCTGCTGCACGAGTGACAACTTTGGTGTACCTTCGTGCTTCCCGCGTCCTTCAAGTGGCTCTTAAATTCGAGAGGATGGATGCTTGGGCGAGTTGGTGAACCATATTTGACGGTGACAGCGCAGGGAAATCAGCGCGTGTGCTTGTCTTCCTGAGTGTATGGTGTGAGAGTGGTTTTTCCCTGCGCTGTCACCTTCAAATACTCTTAAATTCACTGATTTAGTGGTTTTCGATGACGCTCAACAAGTTTCTAACTGGAACAGTATACTATATGTTTAGTTTCTCTGATCAGAAGGTTAATGACTAAATTTTAGGTAAATATTATTACATAAATAAAACAAATGAAAATACAAAAAATAAAAAAAGTAGGAGAACGATTTGATGTCTGAAGCTGGGAGTAACAACTCAATCCTGTTCTAACCATAGGTTATTCGTCTATAAATAACCCATATTTACACCGTAAGCTCACTGGTTCTCTTGGCCAGAGAAGTGCAGTCACCCACCGAATCGACACCGGTATGGAAACATCAGTCCAGTGCCGTCCCTATCGCATATCACCAAGCGAACGCCGCACATTCCAACAAAAAGTTGACACGCGAGATATCCAGTCATCACCAAGTACTTGGCCCTCTCTTGTTATTTTTTCAGAAAAAAAAAAAGAAAAAGGGATGGCTCTTGGCGCTTTTCGCGTCGATTATCACCGATTGAAGAAGATAACAACATTAAAAAATGCGTATCCTCTGCCACGTACTGACGACCTTGATCGCCTCCATGGAGCTGAATATTTCTCCTGCATTGATCTTCGTGCCGGCTACTGGCAGATCAGCATCGACGAAGCCGACCGTGAAAAAACTGCGTTCGTCACACCTGACGGCCTTCTTGAATTCAAGGTCATGCCTTTTGGGCTTTGTAATGGGCCCACCAAACACGAAAGAATGATGGACTGCCTCTTGAAGGGTGTAAAGTGGGTTGTGTTACGTCTAATCTTGACAAGCTCGCTTGTGCCCTGACTTTTTGTTCAGTAACAACAATGATTCTAAGCACAAAGATGGCTGAATGTCGCTAGTCCGATTGTTTTAAAAATAACATTTAATATTGAACTAAAATTGCGACCTAAGTATTGAGGATCCTAACGTTTTTGAATGTACAGTCCACTCTCCCTCTTATGGCGTAGGAAGCGTTCTTGTTATTTTGGCAGCAGCCAGATGTGCTGAGGTATTTTGTTTGTGCATTACTTGGCTTACCGGAGTGGCCAGCGGCGCGCTACTCGTAGAATGGTACTTTACCGCTGCTTTTGCGGGTTATGCGGTTTTAGTATCGTACGGAGAGATGCATTTAATCAAATCAATATCCGGATTCGTTGCCTGTTTTCAGCGTTGGGCGGGACGCGGTATAGTGAGCGAAGAAATTATTTGAAAGCGTTTTCCGTGTATGGGAGAGGCCTTGCACCCAAGGGCAATTTGCAAACCAATGAATCACATACGCAGCTTGGAGATGAAGTGCCGATCGATTTGCAGTGATGCGTTCGTGATACTGGGTTGAACTATAGACCGGACCTTTTTGTTTTTACCTAAAGTTCTATTCCTTTCTGAAAAAAAAAAGAACACACGTTATTTCATGGTTACAAAATCGTAATTTTTATATAATCTCGCTCGTTTCCGAGGCAACGTATACAGTTCGGAGAGACAGAGTTAAGAATAAAAATAAAACAACATTTCCGTGTTTTGAACTATTAAAAATATGGTAACACAGGGATATAACTTATGACAGCAATCAATCTTTCGTAGCAAGGAGGTGAGTTGGGCGATTTAGTATGCATTGAAGTTCTACAGTATATTAAGTTGCGAGCTAGCGGTTGTCAAGTCTGTTTTTCTCCTACAGTGTGTTTGCCTCCTGTGCGCTGCTTATCACCACGTTCAATCTTACGAACCTCGTACCAACAATATAAAGTTAGACAAAATGCAAAACAAATAATTCTGAAAAAAGGCCTCCCATCGTCATAAATGCGTCTTTACACTCGGCCATTTTACTGTCCCCTCCACATACCTCGGTACTCAAGCGCACACGCATGCAGCAGTTAAAACATAGCATTAAAGAGTATCGCAGTTAGGAAAGTTTCCAAACTTTTCTTCTGCATGCTTTAACTTTTAAGTGGATACCATATTGTCTGTGTTAGAAGTGAGTTTAGTTTGAGTGTAAAAAAGTATTGTTTTTTTCCGAGATCGATAGACGTGGACGCTGACACAGAGGCAGCTGATTGATACTTGCAGGGGTTTGACATTGATGGAATGGTCAGGGTGGGGTTATAACGCGGAAGTTGACCGACACTAAGCCTAAAAAATTGCGTGCTCTGTTTTATTTTATTTTTTTCGAACTTTTTTGCAGGATTGTCCAGGAGAAGAAAGACGACGACTGTGCCAAGGACTGCTGCATCTGCGCGCTTTGCATGACCCTGTGTTGCTTTTGCTGCTCAGACTGAGCCTAGCTTTTAATAGATGTGACAGTTTTTTAAGCATCGTCCCTCGAAAATCACAAAGTATGTCGGGCCTGTTAGTGTATGATTCGGGATTATCAAGTCTGGGACACGCTGTACTTGGAACGAGGGAGGGACATTTTTTATTTTTCGATACCTGAATTATGTGGAAGGATAAAATATACTGATCTTTCATGTTGTCTAACTATTATAAACATTAAAGGGTAGGCGAAATGTTTGCGCTAATAATAGAAAAAAAAACCTCTTGCCGTTTGGATGAGGTGCTGAAGGTGAGACCCTTTCCTGATTTAGGGACGAATATCAGACAAGAACGTGTCAAGGGTGTATACAGCCTTTTAGTAACATCCCGCGACGTTGTCCTCAGGGAATCGTCTGAAGATTAAATTGACTCTCGTCGAGTTTGAGCGTGTTTGCCGCTTGGTGCTGGTCGGTCTGAGATCAACAGTTTAAGCGATGAAGTCATGCTTAAGCCTTGTTGTCTAGGGGTACTGATAAGATTTTATTTATTTATTTATTTTTACATACTTCAGCCCCAATGGGGTTATGGCAGGAGTGGGGATTATATACAAACAGTCAAGACATCACAATCAACCACTGTTAACGGCACAGATAAATTCTTCAGATTCACTAAAGGGCTGACTAGCCTCTGGGAGTGCTATAAGTCTTCTTTCTTGATGACTTTGTAGCGTTCAAAGTGACCTAGACGTTGGCGGAACGCACAAACTGCAAGTTAGGAAGCCTGCACAACAACGAGTGGTCTCGTGTCTATGAGTTTGACGAGCGTGTTGGGTTGATAATCAATACGAAGAAAGCAAAACACAAACAAGGGACAGAGACAGACATGTACGAGCTTGTACACGTCTGTTTCTGTCCCCATGTTTGTGCATTGCTTTCTCTGTATTGATCTCGTATCTACTCGGGAAAAATAGAAAGATCCCTTTTGATCAGTGCCCTACGAATAGGACGTGGTAAAACATGGAACGTGTGCCTACTCTTCGTTTCACCTAAAGTTGGCAGACAGCGAACACTGAGACCTCAGCCAGCCAATCAGAACGCCGGAGCGGTGCACGTGACAGCGTATTGTCGAAGCGAGCTGCTCCCGCAGAAAACTGCCACGTGACTTTCTCCCAGATTCTGACCGGCTCGAAGTGGCCGTAGCGTTCTCGTTTTGCCAAGCTACGCTGAAAGGGAGTGGGAATGACTAACGCGTCCGTTCGAGAAGCAATAGACCCTTTCGGAAATTCAGTCTAGCCACTTTGATCACTATCACCAGCTGAGGTATGGCACCTGTGCCTTGGTAATGGCTGCCCTTCGGTGACTGATGAAGGAAAGGTGCGCCCAAGGCGGGCGATGCGAGGTCTATACGTTCGAGAAGTTAGTACAATGCGACGCACGTACTGAACACAAGAGCTGCTAGATAAGCGTTCATTTCGGGCTCGGGTCCGATCAATTTGTTAGCACAGAAATCAATTCCAGAGCCCCTTGATGGCGAGAATATTATCATTAGGTTTATATGCGATGGCCGGCGCTTCGCACTGAGTGGTCGAAAGTTCCCTCGATGTGTTTGTGCTTGCTCAGCAACTTCAAATAGAGACAAATGCGCAATTGGCACAAAACAAAATTATATATATATTTTTAAATGATGTAAATCAGATTTATTTTATCTAAATCAGACTATTTTCTTTTAAATCCCTGTAACTAGAAAATAGTGATTTTTATTACTACATGTATTTTTAAGTATGACAGATTCATTGATCAATTCTCCCAATTACTGATAACAACACAGAGGAAATAATTACTGTTATTATTAGCATAATTCACGACTTTTTATTGTCTATACTATACTGCTATCCTGGAACAAAAACAGTTTGATTTTTTTCGTTAGCTACAAAGCGTTATTTGATCTTTTTTTGCATTCTGATTTGCTTGCACTAGGATGTTACATAACTGACGGATGAAGTGGAAGCTAGGAAGAAAGCTCGGATTTGCTCAGAAGAGCACTGCTTTTTGCTCGTGTTCAGCCTGATACCAATCTGACTTGGTTGTTGATTATTGCATTTCAGTACAAAATTAATTCGCACAGAGGCGTCAAATGATAGACAAACGATAAATAACGAAAGTATTCTCGAGATTATTGTTGCGGGAAGGTTTGATCTAAATTATCATAGTAAAACTGGTCTGATTTAAATCGTGTTTTAAACCACGATTTAGATAATCTTGATTTTTATTTCCCCCTGGCGATTGCACGAGCCCCGTACCTTAAAAGGTTCATGAAAAAGAATGGCGGTGCACTACATGGATCTTTGTGACAATTTGCTGGATAGCGTTCGCCCAGCTCCGCCTATGCACAGAAATGTCTCCACGGTCAGCCTTCCTTTTGGTAGAGTTATATTATCTCTAGCCATCATAGTAATATGGCGGACAGCGCTGTGGTGGCAGGCTGCCATAAAAAATAGCCGTGGGTCTAGGACACTGTACCGTGGGGAATATTTCGTGCTTGATTGAAGTAACTTGACGAAGCAGATTTTTGAAACTGAGTGGAAGCGACAGAGGAAGGTCGACTTTGCCGCCATGTTGGGCGGCGCGCTGTTCAAATCGCCCCAATCGCGAAATGACAAGCGACTCGCCATCGGTAAGTATCAGTCAGTAGATTGCGCCACCATTCTACGATTGTGTTACTAGAGATAATCCAACTCTACCAAAAAAATGGCCGACAGTGGCCGCATTTGCGGAGCGGGCAAACGCGATCCAACAAATAGTCATAGGGATCAGTGGTGCAGCATTGAAATTTGAGCGGCCGTTGGAAGCAAATGGTGGTGCAGCACTCACTCGTGGCACGTGTCTCACGCGTTCGCAAATCGATGGCTTTTGGTACTTCTAAGAAACGTGAAGTGTGAATTTTTTAAATGGGCTATAACCAATTGTATTTTTCTTCTCGTCCATATTAAAAGATAACGAGAAATTATTGCACAGTGAAAATCACCTTCTCGTCTGCCGTTGACTTGGGGATGGGACGGTGCCTGATGAAATGCTGCATGTTCATTACTGCCACTGCTACGGCACAATCTAAACTGCAATTTAAACCACTAGATGCCACTCAATTTAGAAAGTGTCTACTCAGAGATTATAGATTGAGTCTCACAATCTAAAGCTTTCTTAGAATTTCTAGCTCGCAATAATTTTGGCATTATAAATAAGGGATGAAACCGTTAATAATTGGCTACGTAAAAAAAAACAATAGATCAATAGACCTTTTATAAAAACTAAGTAAAAAAAACACACAAACACATTCGTGATTGCATTTTACTAGGCGTCGGTGTTTATCGCGAAGCGCAAGGCCATACCGTAGCTCGAAGCTCTAAGGCTCCCAACGACTCAACGATTTAAACAAAATCCACTTTGTGCACTGACGCAGGTACTAGAGTGCGTGTAGTTTTGTACAGGGTCTATATCTTTTAACGTTGTTCCTTACAGAAAACCACACAGCCTCAGGTATCAATCGTTGAGATGGCTTCGAAGATATATGTCCATCTCAGATCGCTTGTAAGTCATAAAAATGACCCATGTTTTACCGCTAGAGTTATGCACAACACAGGCAGGCGTCATCAAATACCCTAGGGGCATGTGAGATCAGGGGTATAGAGTAGAATAGAATAAATCTTTGTTCGCAACCCGTAAATATTTAAAGAAGTTATATAGGGCAAACTATAAAAACTATAGAACAAAGCTACCAAAAAAGATAATTGCCTTGTATTGATCTCGGTGAGGGTGTGTTCTCAGACTGCAAGTTTTCATCGGTGCGCTAGATGCAATAACAACCCCGGTGTACACCATTAGACGATGAAACAACGACTGATACGACTACGGGTGAGGGTCATCGGATAATGTCACGAGAGATACGCTGTCCAGCGAGTGCTCCTTTTATGTAAACCTTTTATGGCGCCGTGGAAAAGTTATCTTCGGTGCCGTGATCCTTAGGTACACACCTGCGCTGGCTGCGCTTCCTGCGATATGAAATATGAATGACATGTACTAGAGCGCACAACGAAACTAGTTTCGCACCCTGTAGGGGCTGACGCCTCACACGAATAAGGTGCCACGCCCGCTGAACTTTTGAATCAAGTATAGTTCCGCGCCAGCATGGGAGCAGGAATAGGTATTCTTATGGGCAGTACAAAATAATAAACGACTGAATGAAATGTTATGTTCTTGTGAAAAACGATCCCCAAATTTGCAGTGCTCGGAAATGATGGACACATAGTCCGCTCTTCCTCTCTTCCTCTCTATGACGTGTAATATTACAGTTGAGCTCAATGCAAACAGTAGATTCTGGGAATTTCAGAGATATAAAGATTTTTGAGAAACGTTGACTAGGTGATACGGAGGAGCTTGCCGATCTTTGTGGACAGCTTGCCATTTTAAAAATAATCAAAGCGTTTAGAAAGGACTTAAATACATTCAAAGTAGTTTATATCTTATTTGCGCAAGAAAAATATTGCATTAGGATTATGCGTCATCGGTTTAACAGAGACTTTTTAAAGATACATTTTTTGTTAAATGTATCGACGAATGCATTTCTCTATACTCGAATGCTGTAATAGGGCAAATAGTAATGCTCTTTTTAATGTAAGATTTAATATCTAAGAGTAATTTTCCATGAAATATGCCTATACCGACTTGCTTTGACCTCACAACTGACAATAAGCAAAAAAAGAAAAGCACAAAAAAATGGGTAGAAAAAGTAAAACATGGAACTTCTGGCTGTCTAGAGAAATCCCGGGCTCTTCGATGGTCAACAAATTGAAAACAGATACACCGCCGGTATTTCTTCAAAACGTAGAATTACCTCGTCAAAATTGAAATTACACCACAAAATCACAACATTACCTAAATTGGGCAAAAATTAAAATGTTTTTAATGAAAACCTTAATTTGTCAGGGGCAACCAGTTTATTTGCCCCCGAAGCTTTCATAAAAAAATCTCGAAAGTAGCAAAACTCATCTACTCGCATTCACAGGGTGGCAGCGTTGCTGGGCATATTTTGCAGATGTAGTATTTTCGCAAATAGCAACGAAATGTTCTTTCGACTTAAGAGCTTTAAGGGAGTAACCGATTCATTCACGTTAATTTGTTGATAAACCAATGGGCCCCGTATCAAGAAACCGGTCATGTAGAAACAAATGTGTGATTGTGACATAAAGTATTCCCATGAAAATTTACTAAAATATAGATGACGAAACACACATTTCAGTGAACGACAGCATATGTTTAACAGGAAGACAAAGACTAATAGTGAACCCATGATGACAGCAGCAAATGAAATACGCGAAGGGAGGAACATTCGAGTTAATATGAATAAAATGTGTATTAAAATGAGCTACGCCCCAAATAAAGCTAAATACAATAGAACATACATTGAATTAGCCGGAACTGCACTAACTGTAACAATATCTGCAAAAAAATCATCTATTGAAGCACTCACGATTCTATCTGACAAGAAGTGTAATATAAGGCATACGTAAAAACAGGCAACGCACAGAATATAAATAATTAAAGAGAAACTGAAGAGGTTATGTATTTCCGAAATAAACAAATAATCGGAATCATTTTGCCTCCAGAATCAGGAATATCAAAAGTATATTTCAGATTGATTCGTCAAGCCGCCACAACAGCAGTTTCAAAATAGCACTAAAGCTGCGCCCTCCCGGCACGCTCAGAGGGAGGAGGAGGTCGTGATTTATTATGCAGATATCTCAACATCTCCGCGCACTTCGGAAACAGCTTACCCGAGCAGTCAAAAACACTGACGCGCGTTCCATCACAAGCGGCTTGCGCAAGACAGTTGAAACCTCTGAGTTTGACGTCCCACCCAGCGGTTGGCTTTTGGTTTTTTTCCGCATCTACTGACACATCCAGTAAAACTGGGGTCAAATGGTAGTTATATTCAAATTCAGAGGACAATAATACGTTAGAATTCACCTCTAACTATTTTTTTTGAACCTCTTCAGTTCCCCTTTGATTATCAAACCTGCTCTAGAATATGTAGTTGCAAAAGGGGAAATTCGAATATTTGCATGTCAGTTGATACCAAAATTTTGTTACCATCTTGGAAGTCGTCTATGACTCGGAACCTTAAAGTTATCTGCCTCTTTTCCGACTAGTATGGACGCTGTAACGGAAAGAGAAGTAACTACACAAACAGTAACAAAGTTCAAAATCGGTTGGAGTTCAAACGGTAATTTTCTATACTGTTGTTTTATATTGCTTCATTTAGTTGTCACTTCACGAGTATCAACAATGAAATGTATTGTTATTAGTGAATTTGTTCTGATGACATTCGTAAATTTTTACGTCTCTTCACAAATAATAACCATGACCCAGGGTTATTTCGAACAGATCGCTGGGTTATTTCGAACAGTCGCACGACTAAAACGTGTAGGGCAATGAATATAAATTTGTCCATTGTTTGTGTTTTCTTATTCGAATATTACGTTTCTGGCCTTACGCAGGATCAGATGTTCATTTAATTTCTGGCGCGACAACGAGAGTGGGATCGTTCGTACAGAAGGATGGACGTCGACTGCGTTCAACAGTGATAGTCAGCAGCGACGAGCGCATGTACATTGAGAGACACTGTTAGCGCAGACAAGCGATCGCCGCTTTTTAATGTTTCGTCCAAGAATCAAATGGCTGTCATCAAAACTACTAGTGCGGTAGAAAATAACCATTTTAATTACAAACCTAAGCAATAATAAAGAAAAAAGCCCAGCAATACATTTTCGAAAAAAAAAAAAAACAATGCCGTGTCCGCGTTTACAGTGCCGCACATTGTACTTCTGTTGATAAGAAGAAATACTATTCAACCAAACTGATTATTCAGTTTCAAACATGAAGTGAGCAAAAGCTTCTAAAATCAATGTTGTGTGCGTTCTTTTTTTTTTTTCCGGATTTGAATACTTTTCGCTTTGGGAGATTTTGGTGCCGGTCGAGGTAATTTAATTTTAGATTTTTTCAGTCGTGTGACACAATAGTTCCTCGTTTTTGTTGGCAATAGGCAATATTTGCCTAATATTTGAAATTACGTTGCACTAGAACCGCAGGAGGAATGAACAACTCTGGTGGAAGTTCTGCGCGGGCAGCCTCTCGTGATGCCGCGCTACGGTTGTCAACACCTCGGTCTTCCTTTTGTCAAAACAATTCCTGAAAAGAGACTAAAATTCTTTGTCTAGAACACGCGAACACGAACTCCTTAAATTCCAATGAATGCTGTTTCAGAGCCATTTTTTCTGTTGATATACTTATTTGGTCGAAGCGCGGGAAAAGGTCAGTTTCTAGACACTTACTGCATGTTACAACCACACAACTTTTTAATGTTGTTCACGGCGTGAATTCAAGACAGGACCACTTTCTCGGAGAAAAAAGCAGAGTGGAGTCCGCGAGTGATTGGATTTCATGAGGAAATGAGTGTTCGAGCAAAGGAAAGGTTTGTCATTCCAAGGCCTACAGACCGTTTGGAATTGGAGGCCACGTGTTCTGAGCTGTTCCTACTTCCATCATTACGTAAGGGTTCACTTGGTGAATCCGTGTAGCCTTAAATATACGTTCGCAAGAACCTAATGCAAATTCAAAGAAGGATCAGACGCTGATTCACCTCTCTACGTTATTTTCTTTGATCCTTCAGGATATGATTGTGCTTTTACCACGCAACATTCCTGGCACATTCATCGCAAACTCCTTGTAGAATTTTGTGCCGGGAAAGTTAACCGCTATCGTCTTTCGAATACTTCCAATGGGGAATCGGTGGCCGTGGAGATCGATCGTACGTGCCGAACGCGCAAGGCGTTCGGCGAAATTCTGGGGCCGCGGATTTTTTGATTTTGCATATACTGATGAGTACCAAGTTGCACTGCCACCACTACCTCGTAGTGCACTTGCACTAAGCAGTGTACTTCTGCACTGTGACATCAAGAACAGCCCGTACAGTACTGAAGACTTCAAACATGAGCTGGAACGTCTGAACGTCTCCAGAGAACTGGCTTCAACAGGAACATACCAGATGAATCATGTCTGGATCGTCACCCTACAATCGTCAGCGGCCAGGCACAGGTTAGTTGCTGCCAAGGAGCTTATAATCAAGGACAGGCGATGCCAGTCATTGATCCGAGCAACGCTGAAGATAAAGTCAAGATTCATTTGATACCATTTCATGTGTCGAACGGCGCAGTACGAAAGGCGTCGGAGCCTTTTGATGAAGTTTCAGAAGAAATAAGGGACACTTGGATGGTCGAAGGTTTTCAGGGCATCGAGTCTGCGTAAGGTTCTTGCGCATGACTCTGCAGGAGGAGACAACAATCGACAGCCTACCGCACCATGCAGTCACTGATTTTTGGAACGAACTGTTTGATTGTAGTCCTTGGATGCCCACCTTTAAATTTGCGCTGTAAGCGTAGTGAACACATACGACGAAACTGCCGTGCGCCGCGTTGTTCTGAGTGTCATTGCTTCGGACGTGACGTAAAAGACTGCATAAGCGCCTACGCTGCAGCTGTCGGACGTTCATAAAATTACCATGGACGCTGACGAGCTGGAGGGAACAGCAGCCAGCACCTCTCCTGGAAACCTCAGCTCTGTATCCAACGGCCGGGGTCACTGCCCTGAATATCAAATTCCTCACGAGAAGGCTTCAGCATGTAATTTGTCAAATTTTCGGGGATCACCAAACGTGTGGCATAAAAGGAAGGAAAATACACTCAGATTTTCATTGCAAGAAGTGTTTTGGAATGTTTCTCAAATGAAACGGAACCAGTTGCCTTACTCCGGATAGATCTCGAACAAGCTTTTGATAGAGTTAATCACGAGGTACTTTGGTAGGTGTTGACACATGTTGGAGCGAGAAAAGTTATTTTTGAAGTCAGTATGGCTTGTAGAGAATGCTTAACGAAGCTTATTGTAAACTATAATCTCACTACACGTATATAGACAACGCCGGCTTCGCTCTATAGGACAGTTAATGCTTTGACATTAATAATATTGTTTGTTTCCATAAAAATGATTTGCCTACCACACTACATTCCATTCGTTTTCTCCCTGTCGACAACGAAGATTTGATTCCATACCCTTTTACGGTCATTCGCCTTTTTAGTATTTGGAAATCAAGCGTGACAGTGAGACATGCAGACATTATCCTTCAGCCTGCAAATCTTTATTTCAGTGAAATTATCACCCAGATTAAGATAATTTAATCTCCCGCATTGGATGCTCCAGAGTGGGCGCCAGTACTGAATAATTTCATCCCTGTGAAGCAATTGTAACAGCGGTTCATGCTTTAACCATTTACAACTACACTCTTAGAAAAAGGGGACCAAAAGGAGGTAACAGACCGCCTTTACCACCCTCCTCCCGGCCAGGGGGAAGCGCTCCGCTTGTTACCTCCTCAAGCGCAGCAGACACTAAGAATGCGGTGCTATAAGGTGAAGTTCGCCGCGAAGGAGCACTTACGTGGTAAGTATTACCTCCCAGAGGGGGCACCTGTTTGGGCACTGCCAGAGACTGGGCGCTGCGATTGGCTGTGGGAAGGCGCAAACAAGTTCGCTAATTGGTCTCCTCGTATGACACGTCATTCTTCGCGCATGCGTGGGAGAGCGCCCGCCCGGCGCCGAGCGCCTTCCCCGCCGCGCCGACGATCCCGGTCAAAACGGTCTTCTTCTCTAACGTTCGACGGAGGCGTCCAATCGCGGGAACGTTCTTATTGTTCTGTTCGGCTTAGTCTCTTCTTACGATGTCACCGAGAGCGCTGCATTGACTTCAGTCGAAGATCCAAGTCGTGTGCACCGTATGCAGGTAAGGAAATGTTCTGCGCGGGCGGCAGTTGGCGTCGGTTATGAGTCATGACCGCCCTGGGAAGCGACCCCCGTCTTCCTTAGACAAAGGGTTTGCGGACATGTTGGCACGTTTGAAGGCGTCGAGCGTTCGATAAAATTAGTGTGTGGCGCGAACGCAGACACGGTTTAGACCATCGAAGTCCATAAAGAGCAAGAGCAGGAATGACTGTCGCTTGCACTAGCGCATATTTAGAAGGTTGACATACGCTAACCAGTGGCGTAGCCAGAAGCTTTTCCCGGTGTATGTGTGTGCGGGTGGAGGAAGGGGAGAGCGGCGGCCCGGCGAGCCGGGCGGCCGGGCGACAAGGCGCCTTTTGAATCGGGGGTCGCCTACGTTTCAGGCGTGAGGGAGTAGGAGGTTTTCTCTTTTTGGGGCCGTTGGTGCGTCGCGTGGGACGTTAAATTGAGGATCTGATCAAATATTTGAAAATGTCACAAGGTGGTTGTTGTCTTTTTTTTTCGCAGAGCAGTAGTCGATTAGGCATTCATTGGCGGCACCGGCCAACCGGCGCGATTAATTCTCAACGTCGTTGATATCTGTAAAAGTCTGTGTTAAACACCGATTTTTAATATCAACGTTTTTCTTTGTTAAATTTAAGTTTGGTAAAATGTCACGTTACCTTGAAATACCGAATATAAATGTCTGAGCCGATTATTCGTGTGCTTCACAGACATTAATAGTCGTATATTACGGAAGAGTAAAGCTATACGCACTCCTGAGTGCACTTCGGACGAAATGGCTATACGCACTCCATGAAGAGCTCATGCCGACGACGAAACTTCGCAGAACTAAATGGCATGGGACTCCCTTTCCGTAGGTGCGATCGGGGACAGCGGGGCTTGGGTTGCCAGCTAGACGCCACGAAGCGGCGTGTACTGGTTAAGTTTTGTAATTAGCAGCCGATACTGTCGCCGCGAAGCGGCGTGAATGCAGGCGGGGGCTGGGTTAACACGCCCCCAGTGAAACACGCGCCGTTCGAAAAGGTAGGCCCGAGCGGCATGAGCTCTCCGCGGAGTACGTATAGCCATTTCGTCCGAAATGCACTCCGGAGCGCGTATAGCTTTACTCATTACGGAATAAGGTCATGAAGTTGTTACCGGCAGCTAGACTAGCAATTATATTGTCTTGGCATTTACTTTGCGTGTGGTCAGGAATTTCTAAAAGTCCCATCATTCAGTAGGCGAGTTAGATGTAACTCAAGTTTGCATTATTTGAAGTTGATTGAATATATTTCTTTCGTCCTGCGGCAACATTGTAGGGTGATTTTATCGAGGGTACTGGATGCCTGCTACCTTGGACTCATCTCGTGACAGTTCTTAACACTGTTTACTGCAGGTAAGCGTAGTTCAATATTTTATTTTGATTTTCTTGTTCCCATTTGTGACTTGAAATGGGGCTCTTGATTTTTATGTTCATTTTCTGTGTGTGCTGTTTGTTCATTTCCGAGAGAAAATCGAGGGTATACTTCGAGTAAATGAATTAGAGTAAGACACACAAGGTGTTGAGTGTGTCTTTTTCGATGTTCTTCTTTTGTGTTTTCGTCCTTGTTTGCTGTTGTTGTCTAAATAAAACATACATTCAATTTTAATCTGGCAAATTACTTCCGCAAAAATATTTACATATTTGCCGAAGTTCGATATTCGGCAGTTAGAAATTATTCGTGCGCTTCGCATACAATAATAGCGGTATATTACTGAATAGGGTCATTAAGTTATTGCCGGCAGAGAGAGTAATAAATATATTGTTGTCTTGGCATTTTATTTTTGCGTGTGATCAGGTTTTTTTAAGAGTCTGATCGTTCAGTAGGCGAGTCAGATGGCTCAAGTTTAGATTATTTGAGGTTGATTGAATATATTTTTTCCTACTGCGTCAACGTTGTAGGGTGATTTCGTCGAGGGTACTGGATTCCTGCTACCTTGGACGCAACTGCAGGTAAGCGTAGTCAGATACATTACTTCGATGTTCTTGTTCGCATTTGGGCACTTGAAATTAGGTTCTTGATTTTTATCTTTTCTTTGTGTGTGTGGTGTTCGTTCATTTTACAGAGAAAATTGAGGGTATACTTTGATTAAATAAATTACAGTAAGACACACAGGGCGTTTGAGTGTGTCTTTTTCGATGTGTTCTTTTTCTGTGTTTTCGTCCTTGTGTGCTGTTCTTCGAATGTCTAAATAAAACATACATTCAATTTTAATCTGGCAGAGCACTACGGGAAAAATATTTGCATGTTTGCCGAAGTTCGGTAGTTAGGGTTGGCGGTCTGCTGTGGTGCTGAGTAGCTAATGTGGTGTAGCGCTCTGTGGTTTATGTTCTTCCTCTGTCCTTGTCTTAAAGCGCAATCATGTTTTTTCACGTACAATACCAACTCGCCCAACAATCAGCACTTGTATATACTAACCTGCTACAGTAGTTGTGCCCCTTTGACTAAGATTTGTTAGTCACCTGAGCAAATCGGGGTGACAAATTTAAACATGACCGGTGAATACAAAGTGCTTACTAATCTACGATTACCACCCGCCATGTGATAATTTTAGTCAATGGTGGTTAGTCAACAGTTAAACTGGTCACGTCTGGTAAGTACGGTTGATGCTTTTCAATGCCGGAATCAGTGGCCCATCAAATGCTCCAAATGAGTCTTAGAAAAATCTAATATTTTTTCACAGTTTCTTTAAATTGGGGATTATATTTTTCAACTTCATATCACATGATTTCCACATTTCTTTGGTTCCAGGCAGACAGTGCAATCTACCCGGTGGCTGTCAGCTCAATCCTAATTAATCCCGAGGTGCCCAGCTATGTGGCAGTGGAGAGAGACCTTGAAGCCGCGTTGCCTGCTGAGGCAGTCCTGGTTGTATTCTGCCTCTACATCATCTTTAACTTTCAGTACTATCACCAGTTCAGGTGCAGATTCATTTCACTAAAGTACTTAATCGATCTGAAACACTCAAATGTGGAGTCACGTGCAACACATTGTTTTCAAACCTAAAAGAAATGCCAAAAAGTATTTTATTTTTTTAATGCCCTTTTCAAGCAGGTTTAGGAATTTCTTTTATGTCGTTTGTTTGAAGCTTTTTTTGTCTGACATAAGGCAGGATGGCTGATTCTGAGAGTTACAGAAGGTCAATGATATTGCTTTATAGTCACATTTTTGTAATTTCCGAAACCACAGCTTTTTGCTTTGTTCAGCATTGGCATACTTAATTTATTTCAGTCTACTTCATACTTGGTGCCTGAAAGCATTCGAGCGTTGTGGTTCCATGTTCACAGTGATTTATGCTAGCAAGTTTTAAATACAAGATGGTCAGAACCAATTTTCGCGATTTATTCGAAGTGTGTTACATCCTTTGGCCCTCGCGGTAGTTTGTTGCAGCTCATTAGCATCAAGAGATACGAGCCCTTTCTTCTTTCCACATTAGAAAAGCAAATCCCGGAGTCTGCTTTCCTCTCCTCCAGCGTTCATTCTACTACCGTGGGTAGGACGGGCATAGTGTACTGCTGTCCTTGAGTTGCAACGCACTAGTCATTGCTAGTCGTGTCTTGGTTTGTATTGCTGTTTACAATATGTGTGATACAGAATCTATGTTATATCACAGTGCGTTCATTTTGATTCTGGTTTGTGCAAGACTCGGTCATTTGAGTTCACCCCGGTGAAGCTTCGCTATTCCAAGCAGTGTTCCAATCATTCACTGTTATTTTCCGGATAGACACTGATTGCTTATGTACTTTTTTGTGATAATTTTATTGACTGTCGTGAACTAGAGCCAAGAAAGTTTTGTTCCAGATGCCTTTATTGCATTTAGTGGTTTCATCTTAGAACTTCTATAAGATATCTAGTCATGCCACTGATTTGTATGCCTTTTTGTTTGTGAGAGCCACAATAAAACATTGTCATTTACTTTCAGAACTAGGCCGTCTTCATCTGTTATAAGGCCCACCCTTGAAGAATGTACTACCACACCCACAAAGGGCCATAGTACCTTTCTTTAGGGGTAAAAGTGATTCCATCAAGTGTACATTTAACCTGTAATAGGGTGGTGAACTGGGCCAGTTGGTTGCTGTTATACATGATATGGAAAACAGCTCGGAAAGCGCGGACTACGAAGAACAAACACGACAGGACAGCGCTGTCCTGTCGTATTTGTTCTTCGTAGTCCGCGTTTTCTGAGCTTTTTCCTCATCGTGTACATTTAACTTCAAAGTGGATCATAGTTCCCTCCAAAAGGAGGTAAAAGCAGCGCCCACAATTATGTCTTCTTACCTCTCAAAAGGGTTGAAATTACCCCTAAAGGAGGTAAAGGCTGACCCTGAAAGGATGCACTTTTAAGACCAAAAGGAACTAAGGTTACCTAAAAAGGATGCAAGGTTGCACCCTAACCCAGGGGTAAGTTTGCACCCTCGTTGCAGGGGGTAACGTTACCTCCAAAAGGGGTTGCCCTGTGTGCAAGTCGGTTACCCCTTAAGAAGGGTACGACAGTACCCTTCTTAAGGGGGTAACTAAGGTTACCTAAAAAAGGATACATGACCATATTTGAAACGTTTCTAATGTCCATTTCCGCATGCTGGCGACCTATGTGTACGAAATTCTCAATACCGTTGGCAAGGTCGAATCTTCCATACGTCCAAGCAACGCGGGCGTATAATGTGCCAAAGTGAAATATGTGTACTAATCGCGTGAAAATGAATGACTTTACTGTAACTGATAAAGCTAAAAGTAGAATAATTAAAAAAGCAAAAAAAAAAGAAAAAAAAGGCATTGGTGCCCGAGTGTGTTAGTGTACCGCAGCTCAAAGCACGTGGAGCGCGAACTCGCATTGCAGAATCCAGGGACCCTGGATTCAATCCCGACCCTGCCCGTTTGAATCAGGATGAGCATCGTACCGGCGTGCGGCCATGCAATACTAATGCTTGACGCAGGTTAAAAAACCAGGCAAGCAGTCGCAATCCACTGGCTAAATTTCTTATCTTCAGCGTAAACAGGTGTCGCCGCACCTTAAAGGATCTGTGCAACAATTTCAGTGCTTTGCCTAAATAATTGTGGGACTTGGTGTCTCGAACCCACTAGACTGCTTTTGCTTGCATGTCCTAGTTTTTATTAAAAAAGAATGACAAAGATTAAGGCTTTCGGCACCTCTCAATTCCTTCCCCATCTTCCGAGTCACGTGCTTTGTAACGTGAACGGGGGACACGCGAGGTTCCTCTGAAGCTCTCACTCTAGCGCCATCAAAGTGCAGCGAGATCTCACCCGCTCGCGACCAGGGGACCACGTGCTTGCGAGGCTAGCGCCGCGCGATCAACATGGCGAACGGAGGAAAGTGTATATCGCGACTACAACAAAATATAGGGGGCGCGCTGGTCAGGCAAAATGGCGGACGAAAGGAGGTTGTTTTCGTCGTTCAGCACGCGGACCATCGTAAATGTATTGCACTGCAGCGTAAAATCGGTTGGACATATGAAAGCAAAGCGATTTTTCGGCGGTAGAAACCTTCTAGTCAGTGTGTAGGAATGACACGGCGGAAGCATAAAATAATGGCCCCACTTCCTCCGACGCCCATCGGACAAGGAATGACTGCGTGCAAATCACTCCCCGACGCCGGAAGTGACGTAACGGAAGTGACGTCATCTTGTTAGTTATAAATAGGTAATATAAATCATTATTAACATACAGATTAAAATGTACCTTTTCAAAAAAAATAAAAATAGGCTGGTCTGATATCAATGCAGTTTTACAGTAAAAGGTCACGTGACTAAACATTTTTGTCACAAGATTTGTTTATTTGCAACCTATTTAAAAGCAGCCTAGCAAAAGTTATGAGCTAGGAAAATAGTACCAATACATATAAATACATCTTTCTTGCCTTTTGTGTCACGTGACGTTATTATTGTGGGCGTGGCGCTCGCGCGTGCGTCGCGTGCGTACGCGTGCTCTGATTTAGCTCCTCCTTGCCTTGCGCATTGCTGGCTTCTCCAGCCCGGGCACTCGTGCTGTGAGAAAAATGTCTCGTAGCTGATCTCGTGCCCGTAGCCTTCGTTCACTGCCAGCAAGCGGAACATAGCACAACGGTCTATGCTCCCCTCACCAGCGTGACCGACGGTAGTGACGGCCGAGTGAGCCCGCGTGCTTAGATGGTTGTTAGCTGTTGCAAAGACCTTAAACGTGACCAGAATCATTGATCATCGCACCTAACAAGTATTTTTCAAAGGGCCAACAAGCACGTTACGTTAAGGTTCTCACTTATAGCAGCAACTGTGCATAACCACTAGCCTCCTGGCTGTGGCATAACCCAGGTGCAGGAAGGTTGAACGGATAGGCAGGGACCCCGGAACCGGGGGGAAGGGGGGGGGGGGGTGGCGGTGGCGGCAACGGAAGCTTGAGCACCCGCTGAAATTTTCCACCCCGTGCGTTTGGCTCAAGGCCTACTGAAGAACGCCTGCACCCCCCCCAACTCTGTGTTTCCCTTGTTGCTCAGCTCCGCCAAGCCACGTACTTGACTAAGGGCGAGCGCGTGGCTCTGTTTTTGTTACGGCTGGTAACCCACCAAATCGCGACACAACATTCGCGCCACAAAAAATCCACGCAAAAAAAAAATTACGAGGTAAAGCAAAGTATCAGGAAAACGGGGACGACGCGGCAGCTCCAAGAAAATGGGGAGAAAAAAACAAGAAAAAAAAAAGCCGGCGCTTACGGCTTGCAAAGCACTATCAGTGAGATAACCTGATAGTCGTTTTCCTGTGTCCCTCCCATTTATGCACTCGCGGTTGGCCATGTGGAAGTACGCGTAGCGCTCTGCTTTTGTCCACCCAAGCAGCCGGCGTCTTCGTTTTGCTTCTATTTTGAGCAGTGACGTTTCCGAAAGAACACAATGATTTCTTCTAGCTGTTTTTTTTTCTTCTTGCAACTGCTCATTTTTGTTTTTGTGGTTTTTGTTGTTTTGGCAATTTGAGCAGCCACGAGGGTCGGGTAATTGCTTCCGTGGGGACAGCAGAGGCGCGAGGCGGAGAGATGGTCTGCGCGAGAAGAAAGCTCTTCTTGAACGAGGGACTGGCTACAGGTGTAGCAAGTTGTGGGAATGAAGTACCCCAACTCCCAAGGCAAGAGGAGACCTTAGCAGGCAGCACAGGTTGTCAAGGGAGAGACCGCCCTGCAGTTTGTATTGAAGCACCGCTATCACGGTGGTCGTCGGAGACATCAAAGAATCGCGGCATTCTCGCCTGTATTTCTGTTTCTGGTTTTCGAAACGCCATTTGGTTCTTGGCCAGCCAGCCTGCTATGTCAAGGCGGGTACCCTATTAGACACCCAGACTGTCTTACCTTCTTTTCAAAGACGACCATAATAACAGGAAACATGCTGAAATAAAAAAGGGTATCCTCAGTGAAGGTTTACCACCAAAGGACGACCGCGTCCAACGGTGGTAAACCTTCTTTTTCAAATAAATTTTCAAGAATGCATTGTTATAACTTTTCACAGGAACGAAGCTGCGACGATACATTTCACAGGAATGCGACCACGATTAAAATTCACCTTCGTTTAAAAATGTGAGCTTTCTACGTGCAGGCGCCCGATTTTTCAGTGCATTTTACATCGACACCGTGGATTGATTCCGCCGTATAGCTACTAGTATTGAGTCAGATTGTGTCAACATCTCATTGCTTCGTGACAGGAATTTTGGATGAATGTTTGGACACACGGTATACGTAGTGATAATAAACCTTCTATACACAGTAAAATCTTGGTAATGGTTGTTTTTTCAATTTTTAATCCCCCCCTTCCCCCTATTTCAGCCGCTAGCACCCCACGTAAAAGTACACTTCCGGGGTCACTGCGGATAGGCTAGTTGAATTTCTAACTGGATCCACTTGAAGTCTAAATCTACAACTGGGATATGCCGGCTCCAGTTGGGAACCAATAAGGACCTAACTGGGAATCAACTTGAAGCAAAGAATTGTAACTGGGATTTATTTAACTCAATATCTAATAATGCATGTTCTTTTACATATTATGCATTTCAGTTATTTGTGTTTGTTTTTAAGTGTGAACTAAACCTGCATATACTAGGCCCCTAAGAACCAAACTTAATGTTTTTTTCCCAGGATGATTTTTTTATTCGGTGTTGACACTTGCGCTTTCGATCAAACCGAGCAGTGCCAAAAAAAGTGTGCCCACCAGATGACACACTCACCGTTAAAGCTCACTGGGGCACTCATTCACTTATGCTGTCTGGTCCTAGTCTCTTCAGTAGAATGTGTAGAGTGTGATCACAGTAAAAGGTGATGGTCGACTCATTCAGTGAGCACGCCTCCCTCACCGTCCTGTAAGTCTAATAGATAGCAGCGTATACAAATTCCGGACTTTCAAACCTGATACAAATTTACAAAGCTTTGAAAAGAAAAATTATGGTTTTTTGAGTCTTTATAGATTTCACCAAAGCGTTTGACTGCCTCATTCGTAAAAATTTACTATCTAAATGAAATAACTATGGAATTCAAGGGCACGCTTTACAGCTGATAAGATCTTATCTGGAGCATCGAACGGAATATGTTTATATCAATGGGAATTCCTACGCTATAAAACCTATTCTTTCTGGTGTACCACAGGGTAGTATATTGGGCCCCTTCCTCTTTAACATATACGTGAATGATATAGTCAATATGAATGCAAGCGCAAAATTTGTAAACTATGCTGATGACGCGAGCATACTGTTGTCTGCAGATAATACTGATCTGTTATTCGATATGGCAAATCTGGCACTGTTTAGGTTACAAACGTGGAGTCATAACAACACATTACAAATAAATGTGAATAAAACAAACACCATGCTTCTTCGTCCTAAAAATAAACTCGTTACCATTACGAAGGTCATAGTTTTGAATTCAACCAAAATGGAGATTGCGAATTCTTTTAAACCCTTAGGTGTCACCTACTCTGAAAATATGTCGTGGGAAAGCCTTATAAACTCTCTTATTCTAAAGCGATCCCAAATTGTGGGCATGTTAAATCGTCATCGTTATATTTTACCAACAAGCGTTAGATTATTAATATATAATTCTCTATTTAATTCTCACTTAAATTATTGCCATTTAGTTTGGGGAATAACGACTTTAACAAATCTAAAAAGGTTACATTTATTGCAAAATAACAAAAACACATAAGGGCTATAGCTGCCGTCTCGTATGATTTTCACACAGCTGGCTCATTTCAGAATTTTCTCCTCATAAACGTGCATACATTATATGAATATAGGCTTAGCACTAGCCTCAAAGTAGAGCAACTTAAAGACACAATTTTCTAAATAGACCTTGAACGCTTATGAAAAAAATTTTCATAGTTACCTCACCCGTGGTGCTGAATGTTGGGAGGTGGCTACACCAAGAACAAAGTATAGCAAACAAATGCTCAAGACACTATCCCTAATCTACTCAATTTGTATATGGCTAAAAGTATGGATTGGGATAAGTTATCCCTAAGAGAAGTAAGATCACCTTTTTTCTCCAGCAGCTAGAGGTAGTTGCCTTTCTTTGTAGTCTTTGTGCCTAGTTTTTGTATGACTTTATCTCTGCTGTGCGTCATGCCTCAATGTAAAAAAAAAATCTAATATTTTTGCTTAAAATGTAGTGATAGCGACAATCTTTGTACAATTTTTTGTTTTCTCTTGATTACTGTTCTTCCCGGCTCTGTTGCTGCTTTCTGTAAGCGGTCAGGGACCCGTCAAGCTGTACCCGACAGCTTTTTCCCCTGATCGCCATCATCTTGTGGTGGAAATAAACATTATTATTATTATTATGATTATGATTATTATTATTATTATTATAAGTTCTAAAGTTTGGAAAAATTTGAACAATTGAAGATGCCTAAAATATATGTCTAATTTCTCAGAATTATGCCTAAATCATACCTACCCTACCTGTTTTGAATGACTACTAACTGTTGCACATTAGCGATTTCCACATTCATACTGTGCGTATTCGTCCAGCACCAAAGCAATCAAGTAATCTCAGTATAATTGCTGTCACAAAGACCCCAAACTGCATTCAAAACGCCATGTCACAAAGTCAGTGATTTAATGGAGGCAGTGGTACTAATGACTCTATAGTGGACAAGCCAACTGGACGCAGTGGAGAAAGAAGAGATGACAAGTGGGCAAGAAGGCTCGAGAGGAACACACCCTTGGGACAGCACTGCGATGCATATGGATGTAAATATTTACATCAGCATACATCCCAGCCTTCTTAAAAGCTTAAGGAAGGGATGAGATTTCCACCATATTATCCCCCTCCCGCCTTGTGGCTGCTTAAAAGTTTACAATTTTGCTTACGGCTCTTGAGCAATGTTAGTATGGCCTTCCCTGACCTAGGCCGACCTGCTATCAGATGACCACCCGTTACACAACCTTTTGTGGAAACCTTTGTTGATTGACCAGTAGCTGCACATGTCTGAAATTCTCGGGTTCTTCCTCAACATTAACTTGGTTTCCATAATTTTCAGATTGTTTTGGAGTGTCCTGAAGTAATTTTCCAAACTCGTCGATGCTGACCACGATGGTTGCATTTTTAAAGACAGACTCACACAAAGAGAGGCAGAGGATTATTGCTATAAATCAAACTAATTGTGTCGAAACTGAAAGCTTTCAATATTAAAATAAGCAGGAAACCCTGCACAAACCTTACAAACATTAAAGAAACTAAATCTCAAGGGAAAGTTTCTGGAGTATTCTAAGAAATTCCTTAGAGCCACGTGCACTTCTGTTTTGTGAGAAATCATTGGTAGGGGCCATTCCCCTATAAAATCTCATAGGGTGACATTTAGTACAAAAACCTTGTATGAATAATTTTCTCTTAATAATTTTTAGTATATTTTACATTTCCTTTGGTCTCGTGACAAGATCCTGACCATGAGACCCATGGCTAGACTACAATACTTTGATATACTCCCGTCTCTTCACTCTGCATGACCCTCTTAGCTACGCACAATTATATTTGTGCGCTACCTATTTTGTTTCATATCTCTGCTTATTCTTCTATCTCCTTTAGTTCTATCCCCATAGACTGGTAGATGTTTTCTTTTTACCTTCCCTCCACAATCTTTCACTTAATATTCAAATTTACATATTGACCACCATCTCCTTCTCTCATTAAAATTTGCTAACGCGACCTTAAAGTTTGCATGATTCTTCAGAAATAATTTAAGTATGAAAAAGCAAAGCCTATGTGTCAGTCGAGGTAGAGTCCTACGTGAGCTAGGGTAGCCTATGTGTCTATTCAAGGGAATGATCGGTTGAACTGGTGAGTGGTGGGATTGCTGGAGATGACTTCCTGAATGTAATTATTGTTTCAGAGGTTAGAGTATACTGGATTGCATAGATATACCTTAATTAATAAATGAACTCCTTTAGTGTAGAAACTATTAAACAGGCAAGCAATATAAAGAAAGCATTATTCTTGTGCAGTGTTGCTGACGCAACTTCGCATTTTGATGTTTGAAGTGTTCCTCACCTCTGATAGTTTTGTTAGGATTGTTACTGTTTTTTACTGATTTAATATTTTAATTAAATAGCTATACCATCATGTGTTTTCCTTTAAATACACACTGCATGCTGAGTGAAGAGTCCTGGCTAAAGCTAAGACGTGTTGTGTACACCATTTATTTGTACTAACCTTATAATTGGGAGGAAACATGTGCTTCATCACAATAGCAACATTGCTGAAGTAGGGGTTTCAAGACACAAATACAATTATTTCAGGAGTCTGCTTGACCCCTGGAAGGACATTTTTCTATGATATCTGTGCAGTAAAACGCCTACAAGCGCGCTTGTCATTCACGACCCACGCTATCCAGAATAGCCAGGCCCACAAAAGCAGTTCTTTCTATAAGAAGGTGCCTTGTGGAACAGTTTTGAACTCAGAAAAGAGCTTGTACCCTGGAAGGAGGGCTTCCCTCTCGAAGTGTTGCACGGCGGGGAAGCCGCGGACCAAGTAACCCGCAAGTGAGCTTTTTCCTGCAGGTATTTCCTTGTGGGAAAGCGAAAAACCAGCAAACGCACTTGTCCCTTGCAATGAGGTGGGAAAGCAGTAGACCTAACATACCATAAGCGCGCTTCTCCCAACGGCCCTGTGCTTTGCAGCAGAGCAACAAACCCGCGAGTGCACTTCACCTTAAGAATTTTTGTACTGCGGAAAAACGGCCAAGAAAGACTTCTTCATTATCTACACTTACTGCAAGAAACCCGTACGCGAATCTCGGCATCCAAGGAGTACTTATGACAATAGGCCGCATTGATTGACTGAAAATGACTTCATAATTAACCAAATTAGTTTTCTCACTAGCAAAATTAAAAAAACAACAGATTGACTTGATTGAAATCAGATTTATCTGATTTAAATTGCTTTCTCTCAAAATAATATTTGGTCTGTCACTAATTGTCTATCTAAACATAGCAGATTTGTTTCCTAATAATCCCGAGCACATAAAACAGACTGGGAAGGGTAATTGACTGTAAATTTAATTAGGAACTCCCTTAAAAGCGAGCTGAAAAATAGAGATAGCGCTCAATTCTCCCATTTACTGTTGTCTCCAAGAAGTCTTATATTTGACCGTTATCCTCATATCAATATTACTTGATAATGATTTTACATAGAATGAAAAGGTAAATGCACTTGAAAATAATAAAATGATTGAGGTTCCAGTGGTAAAGTCGATGTTTTTCAAATATCTTATACCAAAATGTTTGATTTAAATAAACATGGTAAAATCTGCATGATTAAAATTGCGATCTACATCATGCTTTCAATTTTGATTTAAATCAACTTCATTTTTATTTGCCACCCTGCCCAAGTTGCGCAAAACCAGTCGAGGAGCTCGGCCACGGCCCGGCCATTGCTCGGGAAAGGGTCGGACAGGTCAGCCATTGGCAAATATTCGGTTGTCAAGGGCAAAACAACACTGGCAAATAATAGGCTGCATGCTCACTGGCAAAAAAATGTACTGAACAGCACGACTGGTGTGTTTACCACATCCTTATTTTTGACCCCTCGTTTTCCTCCCGATTTTGTCGCATATTTAGTCGCCAGTCACAATTCAAGTTTCAAGTTTCAAGTTTCGAATTTCTTTATTCCTCTTCAAACAAGAAGAGAGGGAGGACGGAAAAGAGCAGTACAAAACAGCTTGACAGTGCCCTCTCCTCCCCCAACAGCAACAGCAGAAGAGGCACTTAAAAACAAAACCAGTCTCAAGAGTACACAATCAGATTTCTGTCGAAACTAGTAATGATAATATGCGTTTGTTGTAACAGTTTTCAATTGTTATATTCCGCGATAAAAAATAGTTTAACATTTTGGGTAGCTGGTATCTCACCATCTGATTTCCGTAGTTTGTTCTCGAGCGCGGGACCGTCCAGGCGTCGGCAGGGCGGGTGGCATACGAGGTGTTTTGTGAGTGGAGGGAAGAAAGAGAAAGAAGACTGTTTCCCGGGTGGTTCGTCGCTGTTTTATATGCTAGGGCAAGTTTATAGTCATAATAATTCGTGATTGGAACAATTCCTAATTTATTGAATAACGGTGCCGTGTGGCTGTCATGTGCTTCATTACACAAAATACGAATTACTTTTTTCTGAAGTATATGAGTACGATGAATATTTGCAGAAGTTGTAGTTCCCCATACCAAGAAACAGTAATTAAAACAAGAATAGAATAAAGAGTTACAAAGAAGTCGTAGTACAGACTGGGGTAAGGTTCTTCTATACTTATAAATCATACCTGCCACTTTTGATAGTTTTTTTTGCTATCATCTGAACTGTTTCATCCCATCGCATGTATTCATTAAACATAACACCAAGAACTTTGACATTCTGCACAATTTCGATACCACGTGAGTCTAAGGAGAGAAGCTGATTTTCGCTCATTTTTACCCTCTTTGCACTGAAAACAACAGCTTTCGTTTGATTACTATTTATCACTAAAGAGTTGTGGACTGTCCAGGTATAAAGCTTATCTAGAAACGTATTACCTGTCTTCATAATGTCCGAAATATCGGACCCTGCAAAAAATATACTAGCATCATCTGCATAAATTATCATGCTTGCTTCATCGTCAATGTTAGCTATGTCGTTAATATAAAGGTTAAATAAAAGTGGCCCTAAAATACTGCCTTGTGGAACACCTGTGGAACGGTGGCAGCCGGTCTGACAGCCGGTCTGACAGCCGGTCTGACTACAGTGCCAGTCGGGACGCTGTGACGTCCCAACTGCAGGTTTCTGCGACATCATTACTGCCACCTTGGGACCACTTTTGAAACATGGGGGGTGTAGGACAGTGAACAGAGAGGGAGACGTGCCCCAGGCACCATGGTGTATACCCAACACCTCCTTTCCACGCGACGTCAAAGTTGTTCTTCTTGCCGGTGGCGGAAGCCCGCTGTTAATGCAGTGGAAGCTGTGCCAACTCGTTTCTGCTAGCTCGCAATGCTCATTTCCTGTTTGTAGAGTTTTAGCCTCTGCTGAACTGTTTGTACAGTAGAGGCTATACTTCATCTCCAAAGATAAGGACCAAACTACGTCAGTGCAAGAGATGTATACTGAATGCCTGGTAGGTGACTTGATTTCCATTGTTGAGAATGGGATTCGTGCTGGCGCTGGTGAACTCGTTTCCCGCAGTATGGCGCCCAGGCCCGATCCCATGCCATTCGTGAAAGAAAAGCCAGGCAACTAGAACCCAGTTGTCTAGTAGCATCACAGCTACCAGACAACTGGATTGTCTGGTAGCTGTGATGCTTGTCTGAATAAGTCAAACAAAGAAATTGTTAGTAATCTGGGCCAGCAGCCTCTGAAAAGCATTTAACTTCTAATACATTTAAGGATTAGCAGGAAAATAAGAAATAGTGTTGGTTTCAAACTTTTCGACACAGAAGAAATTGAATACAAACTCCGGAAAACTCCCACTTATATCAACTAGCAACAGAATTCGTTACTGTCATTGCTGGTTCAAGGAAGCAGTCCACCGTAGTCTCTTCATTCTTCCTGTGTTGGAAAGTCTTTGTATTGTGTATTGATATTCAAAATACATATTTCGTTAGTAAAAAAAGAAATGAGAAAATGCCGTAAACAATTGTCTTCACAGTGCACGTTCAGCTTGTCGGAGTAATCAACCACGTCTCTCCAAATTGTGGTCTTCTCAATACAATGCTAGTATCAAGCTAAATACTTTGCGACAGTGCTTTCGTGTTAAGTGTTTTCTTATTGCACCAGTGCACGCGGAGGAGCGCATGCGCTCTAGCGGTAAGCCTTCTCACATTGCATCGGTGCATGCGGAAAACACCAGCGCTTTTATGGTAACCTTTCCCGCGTTGCGCCGGTGCACGTGGAGAAACGCCAGCGCACTCATGGTTAGCTTTTTTGCATTGCTCCGGTGCATGTGGAGAAGCGCCTGCGTTTTCGCGGTAAGCCTTCTCACATTGCACCGGTGCATGCGGAAAGCACCAGCCCTCTTTTACTAACTTTTCTCGCGTTGCGCCGGTGCACGCGAAAAAAAACAAGAGTGCCTTCGCGATTAGCTTTCTTGCATTGCTCCGGTGCATGCGGAGAAGCGCCGGCCACTCTTTGTGGAGTGATCAGAAAGGCAAAAAGGGGCCCATGTGCACTAGCTGTTGTTAGGGCAGGATTGATATCAGATGCAGTCTGTTAATGTCATTACTAAGGTATACGACAAATTGGAATCCCACCAAATGTAAGTAAATGTCATCAAAATCGATGTGTAATGCAAAACAATTTATTCACATTACAAAACAAAATTCTGATTTCCCCGTCCCACTTCAGACTAAGAAAGAATCCTCGGACTGTACAGTTTTGCTTAGTTGTTGGTTTCTTCAGAGCCGATTTACACGAGTAGGAACTTTCTCAGTCTTCGAGGCATCATGTTTGCCTCATTTTTGGAGCCGTCTTGTTACCAAATGTGAGGCCCACAAACTTTTTGCTTTAATTTCCCCAGCCGTCGCCATGAAACAAATGAAAGACAATCTTTACAAAGACCAAATATGTGGTCAGATTAACAAAACTCTGCTGGGACGCCATGTGTATTCGTTCTTGAGCTCGGAGTGAGTAATATCAGTTATGTATACAGCACATTTTGAATGAAAGAACTTGAGAAGGAACAGGTAGGAGTAAGCTGTCATTAGTACATCCTCAGGCTGGAGCGCTGGGAAAGTGGCTAGCTTGTGCTTGCGCCTTCTAAAAAATTGCTTCGAATAAAAAATATCGCCCTGTGAGGAGCTTTTTCACATCCATATATGAGTGCGGTTTATTGGGGATGTAGCCTAAGCAAGCCGTAAATGTGGAATCTTTGTAAATAGTCCCCAGAGAATGTTCCCTCAATGTAGCGATGTGCCTACGCCACATTCCATGGAGATTGAAAGGATGTCCCTGCATAAATCTGCAACACTAGAAGAAAGTTGCAAAAGCTCTTTGGATGTTCTGAGAACGTTATTAGAACCTTGTTACGACATTTGAATGTTTATTGAATGTCCTGGTAATGTTCTATGTCGTTTTAAGAACGTTCTAAGAATGTTCCATCGAAAACATTCCCCGAATGTAGCGATAAGTGCCTGCACCACATTCTGACGTTGATAGAATGTTCTTACGTAAATTTGCAACATTCGAAGAATGTTGCCTATGTTTTTTTGAACATTCTCGGAATGCTCTCAGGACGTTTTCGTGCTACGTGGGAAAGCTGACTGTCAGCCCAACCTTGTCAGCTGCAGCCACCTCAGTCGTTCAAATTGTTAAGGATTTTGCGTTGAAGATTTCACAGAAAAGGTGCTGTGCCTTTAAAATTTACAAGGTTCCCATGCGAAAATGTCTAACTGGGACCGGTTGGCATCTCAACTGGTTTCAACTGGGACTAGCTGGTCCATAGTGGGAATCAGCTGGGACAAACAGGAGTTCAACTGGTGCTAGCTGAGGGGTCAAATGGCTTGAACCATTCCCAATCGGAAATCAACTGGTTTGACCATGCCCAGTTGGAGAACGGGCAGGGCTGAACCTCTTTGACCAGTTAAAGAATTAACTGGTTGGAGGGATTTCCTGTTGGAGTTTAAATAGTTTTCCAATTCCCAGCTGGGGTTCACATGCTGCGTTCATTTCGACAAGTTGGGGGTGTATTGATCTTTGCTAATGAAGGAAAAAAAACTTACATTTATCGATGTATACAAATAAATGAACCTTTAATTACTGGGTATAGATTTATGCATTTATAAAGATATGTAAAATTTGAATGTACATAACATTTTTTTCTCATAAATTGGAATATAATTAGTGGCATAAGAGGTGTGTACCTGAATCAACATTTATGTACATATATAAAAGATGTATTAACCATTTATTTGAAAACCTACTTTTTTAGAGCGCAGCCCTTAGGCGCCCGTTTCCGGCTTGAGCGGCGTCGGCGTCGGCGTCGGCGTAACCATGGCGACGTTTCGGCATGGTGACGTTTCGGCACCGTGCCGAAACGTCCTCGCTAAATTTTCCCCGCTAAATCTAGCGGAAAATTTTTCCCGCTAAATCTAGCGGAAAATTTTCCCCGCTAAATCTAGCGGAAAATTTTCCCCGCTAAATCTAGCGGAAAATTTTCCCCGCTAAATCTAGCGGAAAATTTTCCCGCTAAATCTAGCGGAAAATTTTCCCCGCTAAATCTAGCGGAAAATTTTCCCCGCTAAATCTAGCGGAAAATTTTCCCGCTAAATTTAGCGGAAAATTTTTCCCGCTAAATCTAGCGGAAAATTTTCCTCGCTAAATCTAGCGGAAAATTTTCCCCGCTAAATCTAGCGGAAAATTTTCCCGCTAAATCTAGCGGAAAATTTCCCCCGCTAAATCTAGCGGGAAATTTTCCCAGCTAAATCTAGCGGAAAATTTTCCCCGCAAAATTTAGCGGGAAATTTTCCCCGCTAAATCTAGCGGAAAATTTTCCCTGCTAAATTTAGCGGATAATTTTCCCCGCTAAATCTAGCGGAAAATTTTCCCCGCTAAAGTTAGCGGAAAATTTTCCCCGCTAAATTTAGCGGGGAAAATATCCCCCTCCTCGAGGTCACGTGACCCCCAGGCCACGTGACCCCCCCCTCCCCGAGGTGACGTGACCCCCCCATGCCTTCCCCTCCTCCTCAAGAGCTGCGCTCTAATTCGGCGTTACAGGGAGTTGTAAACGGCTTTCATTGTTTGCTTTAATAAATCACTGTTTTGGGCAATTGGAGGTAGCCGGTCGCCGTGAGGATGATGATGATGATGAAATACGTTTATTTTCTTTCATAATTAAAGCTCAGGCAATTGCTCTACGGCATGGCCTAAGAAAAAATCAAAAAGGTTTACTGAGGCCCGTTTTCTCCAGGTAGGAAATGACGGATCTGAGCAGTTGAAGTCTTCTTCCGGAATCCCCTGCTGGTTTTATCCATTCATTAAGGTTTTCGGGTTTATCTTCGGGATCTATTGTTGCATGTGCATCCTCCCTTTCTCTTCTGAAGTGTTTGCAGTCCCACAGGAGGTGATCGATATTTGGTGGGGTCTTTTCTCTACAAAAGTTACACTCTGGTGGTTTTGGTATGAATTTCGGGTCTTGTCTCAACTTTGCTTGTGTCTCCCATTTCTTGAGGAGGTGCGGGGTTATAGCACTTCCTGTCCTTACCCTTCTCAAGAGAACTGTTTGGTATCTTTTGAGTCCAGAAGGGATGGGGTCCTGTTCTTGGGGATGCCTGTTTCGTAGTTGCTGCTGTAGTTGTTTCTTTGCCTTATTTATGGTAGCTATAGGATCGTATTCTTTACTCAAACTTTTTAACACATTAGAATACGGGTGATCTCGTTGAGATTGGCCTGGTCTGTCGGAAAGGAGGGAACGACTATACTCTTTCGCGACTTTGTTGGCAATCTCATTTCCCTTAATCCCTGTGTGTCCCGGGATCCAACGCAGGAGCATCGTTGCATTCTTCTTCTTCAGTGATGTTATTGCCGCCTTTAGGATTTTTCGTATTGTCGGGCTTACCGCATGGTGTACCTTACATGCTCTAATAACCTCTTGTGAATCGGTAAAAATGGTTATTCTTTTCTTTTCTATTGTATTGCTGCTTGCGTGTTCTACTGCAGCCAAGACTGCTTGCGCTTCGGCTTCTTCCGGGGTGTCTGCGACTGTTGGGTATGCCCATGTTCCTATATTTAGGAGGTGAAAGGCTATCGTTGCGTTATTGTTGCTGACCGCCGCATCCGTATAAGTATATCGCTAACTCGGGGTCATTGCGGATGAGCTCCAATTCTTCGTTGTGTTTTTTGGCATATCTTCTTCTTCTTTCCTGGTGATCAGGGCCCATGTTCTTCGGAATGGGCGTGCTTGGAACTACCATTATCCGTTCCCACGGTGGTATCTGTTCCGGAAAGTCATCCAGTTTGCTCGTGTCTTGATTTAGCAGATTCATGATACGTCGCCCTTCTTTCGTATTGAGCATCTTAATTTTGTGCATTTCTTCCTGTATCGCTCGTAATTCCTCAAAACTCGGGAAAGGAACGCATTTGTGTAGTTCTTCTATCTTGACGTGTCGCGGCAATCCTGCAATGCACCGTCTCGCATCGTTAAGTAAACTTTCCAGTTTCTCCATGTTCTTTTTATCGATCTTGTAAAATCTTAACCCCTACATAATTTTGGCGATAAGCACTCCCGCCCTTCCGAGTCTGTTTGCTATTCTTCTTATTAGCGATGTTCCTTGTTTCCACGTTTTGGTCATTCTTTGTATCCATTTAGTTGAGTCGTTCCTAACATTGGCTGTTATTCCCAGTATTTGGTGATCATCTGCCTTTTCGATAGCTTTCCCATTAAATTTTAGTTCCACGTTGGCAGGTGCCTTATAACCGAAAATCATGTATCGGGTCTTTTTTGGCGATGGATTAAGTCCAATCGATTTGAGATACCTATCGATCGTGTTTAATCCCTCTTGCAGGATTTCTTGCTGGCGTTTCGAGTGGCCTCTGTTTGTCCATATTGTTATGTCGTCCGCGTATACACGAACTCATCTCTGTTACGTCACGGCGCGGTGGTGGCGCGTCGGTCGCACTTCCGGTCTGGGGCTGTGGGCGGAAGGCCCCATGTGAGGCGTGTATTCCTGCGTTGTTTTGAAAGGAACCTGACGAAAACATGCCTTGTCGTCAAACCGCCGCGACTGGGGCTGTGCCAAAAGAGTCGAGAAAGGTTTGAAGATCAGTTTTCATGTTCTCGGTTCGTCCGAGAACATGGATATGTGGTAAACCAGCCGCCGCCGGACCACAATTGCTTGGGCGGCAAGCACTTTGGGTTGAATTCACGGATACTTGTGGTCATCAGATTTATTTGTTTAGTTCCAACATGAACGCCGGAAAACCCTCAAGTTGTACGGCCCACCTGCGGACTACGTTCAGTGCGTCTTCAAGTTCAAACGGCCGTCAGATCGTTCGAACTGTCGTCTGCTCTTTCAAACGCTTCTGCTTGTCGTCTGCTCTTTTAGATGACACCGGCCCGTAGACCAAATGTTGGCCCGGTACTTGCGTTAAGAAGTAAGTGCAGGCCTCAAAAGACTTAAGTTTGAAGGTTGGTAAGCAGGCTCGACGTAAACAGTAGATACAAGGAGATGTTGATTATTGTTACCAGCGGCCATCCCCGACTTGTTATGCCTGATTCACTTCGTCCGATTCTGCTTGCGATTTTCAGTATCGACGTCGACCATCTCAGCTGCGGTTCACGCTTTTGCAGCCCGAGCGACGTCGCGACTGAAAATTGCGAGCGAAATCTCATCATGTGAATCAGGCTTTAGCGTACATTCTGCGGCGTCCACGCGGGATGAATCGCCGCATGTCAGATTATTCACGCGAAGTTTTGCGGTGTAACGAGCTTCGTTGATTTCGCTGACGCCGCTCATGTAGTCAGACATTGTCAGGAAGACGTAAAATCAACAATTCGAAAGCGATAAAGGGCAGGGGGACTCACACCGACGCCGATAACATCGCATTTCAATGGGTTGTTTATGGGCGACGGCGAGCTTGTTGCCCACACCCCCATCGCGCATGCGCGGCGCCGGTGGCGTCCGCTAGGGGCGCTCCGGGCGCTCCGGTTTGTTTGTAAACATGAGTTGGTGTATACCGTACAGTGGAGTCCTTCTATTTTGTCAAGCTCCCACAGCAATGGAGCCATTGCGAGGTTGAACAAGGTCGGTGATATTACCGATCCTTGGGGTACGCCGATGTTGATGGACTTTACTGAGCTGAGGTGCTGACCTACTTTAACGGCATACGTTCTATGTTTCAAAAACGCTTTAGCAAAATTAAGCGGCTTACCCAGTATTCCTTGGCATTTGAGGCTATCGAATATGGCTTGGTGTGGGAGCGAATCGTAGGCCTTTTTGATGTCTATGGCCACGAGGATTCGTACTTGATAGTGCTTTGTCGGATATTTTAGAACTCCTGATTGAATTAATAGAAGACTGTCATGTGTCCCGAGATGTTTTCTAAAACCGGTTTGTGCCGGATGAAAGATTTCTTTCTCTTCTGTTATCCAGTCGATGCGACCAAGAACCATTCTCTCCATTAGTTTACATAGTACCGATGTGAGTGATATGGGTCTTGTGTTTTGTGGTGACGTTGGATTCTTTCCTGGTTTGGGAATTGGTGTCACCCACGATAAGTTCCAGTTATCTGGTATCATTCCTTGGTTCCATATTTCGTTTATCCATCCGAGTAATTTCTAAAAGATGGTCAAAGTGCAGGCGAGCTGGTGTAGATCATACATAGTGGAACCTGAGACTGAGGTATGCAAGGAAAACTTCGAGGACGAGAAAAGAGGACTAGACACCGTCTCAAACGCAGCTAAAGATTTTTATTCCGTGCCCTCCTTATATATACATCCTCGATGTCGCCAAACTTCCCATAAACCGCAAAGACCTCAATAGGGTTCACTTTGACACAATAGTACAGACAATTGAAACCTCACAGCAACCAGGGATCACTTCGGTCACAAGCCATCCAACTGAGAACAACAGGGGCACTCAAAGAAACAAAACCACGAAACCGAAAAAAAAGATAAGGACGTCATTCTTTCCTCGCTCTACTAATCCACAGATCACTCAAAAGGGTTCACATTCACCACAATTGCACCGAGCTCACAGATCTACAGTACACTCCGGTCACAAACCATTCAACTGAAAACAACAAAGGCCTTCCAGCGAAACGAAATCAGCAACCGGACATCCACTAACGATAAGAAAGGCAATCTTTCCTTCCTCGCTTAACATACAAAAAAAAATACTGAAGGAAACACGTCTACACAAAAAACAACCGGTTAAATCTTGAGAAACGCCTTTGATTCATCCGTGAGGACCATGGATGGCTGACTAATGCAGTTTCCTGACGCTTTTATCCGGATCGTCTCTCTGACTACCCGTTTTACGTCATTCCTTTCCCTGTTTAACACTTCTGTTTCCGACCACTTTGCTTCACAATTATTGCACTCCTGTAAATGTTTAGCAATTTCTGAGTTTGGTGCGTTGTTCTTAACGTTGCGCTTATGCTCCGTAAGTCTATCATTGAGGCACCTTGACGTCTGGCCTACATACTTAAACCCGCACTCTAGAGGTATTTCGTAATTTCTTAGTAATTTCTGTTTTACTTCCGTAGGTAAATTCCGGATCATGCTTCCGCTGATTTGATCAGGTCCGGGTGTGCCTTTTGTTTTTTCTTTTTCTCTATCGCCGCCTCCAATTCCCAAGGTGTGAAATCTACATTACTCGGGTCGTTCACGTCGACATCTTCGATCTCGTATATTTGTTGATCCGGTATCTCTGCCGGTTGGGGGAAGAATATCGGCCCCGTTTCTTCGGCAATCTCTTCTATTGTTAGATCTTGACCGAGGGCCATGTTTGGTACTGTTCGTTTGGTTTTAGTCTTTCCGAACATGGCATTAAAAATTGCCCATACCTTTGCAAGCGATGTATGCTCGTCAAACGATTCGCATAGTGAAAACCAGTTGTCTTGACTTAGTTTCCGCGAGTATTCTTTGGCCTCAGTCGTTAACTCGTTGACTAATTTGGGCGTATTGGGATTTTTAGTTTGTCTGTACTCATCGAGCGTTATGGGTCGTTGGTGCCACAAAGACCCGCGCGACACAAACTAACCCGCGCGGGCGGATTAGTTTTACGCGTTGTCGACAGATGGTGCTGCATATGCGAAGCGGTGGTCGGTAGAGAAGGGAAGCCATCGCCCAACTTGGTGCATTGATAAACGTGTCGTTATGAAAATTTCCAAACCACATCTTCGCTTCTTTGGAGCAAACTGTGAATATGCCATGGTGGTAGCGGTGAACTTAATTCGAGGACAGAAAGATGCATTTCAGCGATCGGAGGGCACCCAGGGGAAACCAAACGGAAGAGAAAACCGCCGCGGAAGGCACAATGGTAAAAATGGCGGGAAGCCTACCTCGAAAATGTTCGGCTGTTGTGACTGACACAAGCAATTGGAAATGTTAGATTGCAAGGTGGGAGCGCAAGCGCATCCTGTCAGGACTTCACCTGCGCAACGCGGAAACACGGGTGAGCACCTTTCTTCACGCGATGGGGAAAGAAGCTGAGGACGTCTTCACTGATGCTGACAGACGGCAGCGGCTAATCTTTGACCTCGCACAAATACTAGCTCTGAAAGGTCGATTCAATCGTTGCAACTGGCTAACGAGGCAGCTGAAGCGTTCCTCACCGAGCTACACTACGCTTCCTTCAACCGGGAAACGTGGACGTCACCGAACATTTTATTTGTTTTAATTCTCGCTTTTTGACAATAAAGACTGGTCAACCTTCTATTTTGTAGAAAGTTGGCAGCAGCAAGGCCAATTGGTTCCATAAACCAGCTCCACCAGTTGGATCAAACCAAAATTTTAGCTCGCCAAGTGCACGGGTCAAATTTCAGGTCTCCTTTTACGGCCAGCCTGGCAATCATTGCCGTCTTATATTCGCGCTCTTTAGTGCAGCGGCATAATGCTCGTAGCAGTACCTTGTTGCCCATCCGGCTTGGGTGGACGCCGTCGCGGCCGATCGACTGGTGCTCCGTGCTACTCGTCAGCCAGCCCATCGAAGAACCCGAAACCTTTCCTGCGACACAACCGTCGCAGCGGTGAGTTCACCTCTCGGTGTCGATTATTCAGAGCCCGGATCTCTGCAGCGTGACTACGCTGCCATTCCAATGAACAGAACCTATTCTCCCGTCTCGGAAAAACGGCAGAAGAGGCGATCTGCATCACTGGATTGCGTTCACAGATCTGGGCAGCTAGACGGCGATATTGGTCGATGTACACGCTTGCACTAATATTGGGGTCATTAGTGTCGACGGGTAGGATGACAACATCGAAATCGGGTAGCCTCTCAGAAACCTGGGCAAACAAGTGCTCGATCCTAATACCACTAAACGCCGCAACCTCAACAGCCATCCGGTTACCCAATGGGAAGTACTGAATCGCCGGGTATACCAAAACTCGAGGCATGTTGGAGGTGCGGCCACGCCAGCTTACCACGGGACACAATCCAAGGTAAAATCCACACAATCCACACAATGGATTGTGTGGTAAGAACCACACAATCCACGGGACACATCAAAGGTAAAATACGAAAAGCAGCACTTGATGCGAAAAATGTATTTCTCAAAGAACAAGGAAATGCTTAACAAACCGCTTCAAAGAGTGCGGAAATCAGTCAAAATAGCTTGCGTGACCAGAGTTGACGGCAGCGCATACACGAAGGAATGGTACTTACGTGCAGTGCGGGGCAGGACCCACACCCGACCACGGAAGACTACAGGGGAAGACGCATAAGGACGCACATGGTAGTGCACATGCAAAAATTTACTTGGGCACATGTCATAACAAAGGCAACAACCGGGACCAGGGATGATACGTTACTTTCGGCGTCATAGAAGTGATTTCCACACGGCCGTTTCTCCTCCGACGGGACTACGTCACTTCCTGTGTCGGAGGAGTGATTTTCACACAGGCCTGCTGCGCCCAACGGGCGTCGGAGGAATCACTCCCAAAAATAATTACTGGAAACGAAGTTTGTTTCTATTCTGCCTACGAGAGGACCAAGCAGCGAGAGCAGACGACAGAGTCGAAACGACCTTCTCTCCTGAGCTTCTCGGTGTTGCCACTACGCGGTGTCTATTACGCTGAAGTCGCCAATAGTCCGGGTCCGGGTCCGGCCGTCCCTCTCCGGCTTCTGGCGGCTCCTCGCGGTAGCAGACAGAGCTGAAGGTTTTGTTGACTTCGGATAAATGGCGCCACTAAAACTCCGTATAAAAAGGTTATGTCGATGACACCAGGTTTTTGACGTATTTATATTTATGTTGAACGACAAGATTTATAGGAAAAATTACCTTTTATCAAGCTGGCAATTGCACAACGTGCTATTTTTTTACAAGTCCCCCTTTCACGTCACACCGTGTGGTTCTGGTGGCCGCCGCTCGCGGCTGCAAATCGGGAACATTGCAATTTTTGCCTCGCGATTACGCGCTGGTATCGCTACATTTATAGGAGAGGAGATGTGTGTTTTCTGTCATTTGTGACAAAATAAACAATGTCAAAATAGAAGACAAATTCTTTCAACGCTAAAATTGCTGCACAGCTCCTTTGAATGCAGATCGACCAAGGTATATACCTTGGATCCGACCTTATGCTGTCTAAACACGAAAGTAAATTTTTTGTTCAGTTTATTATTTTGAATTTAGATTTGGCCCGTCCCCGAATACAAAGACTACCTTTTCGGGAATTTCTACTAGCTCATTTAAGTAGTACTTGCAAAATCCCTGGCTTTGATCCAACTTGAACGCGATTGCTTTGGTTGGTCACATTCTGGGAGTTGTGAAGCCACCCACGGTCGGTGTGTACTCTGGCGAGCGTCGGATTAGTGAAGGCGGATCACGTCGAAACTAAGCGGATTATCGGTCACTGGAGGTTTGAAGTGATGCAGTCTGTCCGCGGGCAAGGTTCGTACACACGAGAACAAAACGAAATTTAGAAACTCGGCGAGCAGCTGCACAGACATGCTTGCTGCTACTATTTCGAAAAAAAAATATATATATATATAATTTTTATTATGAAAGAACAAGCGTTATTGGACTTACGCACGCCAACAGAAGAAAACAGACATTCTTTTAATACGTCTTTGTCGGGAGATTAGAACTGGAACACGCGTAGCTTAAATGCTGCAACAGTTAGCTTGCCAGAAATTGCTATTTCGGTCTACATCTTTTCTTCCACGGGTTTATTGCGTTCCCCAAGTTGCGAAGTTGTTGCAATCTGTCATTCATACTTTAAGTTTTTTTTTGTTTTTGAACGAAAGTCTTTTTAATCTTCTCGGTGGAAATGTTCATATAATGGGTAGCAATTATGTAAATAAACATAAAAAACAGCCGACCAAAACGAGTTTTAACATTTATCGATTTGCGTAATATAAATTACCAACAAATTAAATGGAGACACTCACTTGGTTTATGCTATCGAAAAGTTTTTCATTCACGCCTTAAAATAGGATACAATGAAGTATCTTGTGAAATACCTGTGCTACGTAAAACTTCTGGAGTGGCAATCAGGAATAATTTAACATGTTTCTTCTAACGCAGGCAACAGTTCAAGTTCGGTGTATCTGCATATGCTAGATAAATTTGTTCATAATACAATCGCGACCAATATATGAGTTGCTTCGACGAACCAGTCAGGGATCGAGTTAGGCTGTAAGGGTGGTGCAAACGATAAAGGTAATAATGATCGGTGCAACGCGTTCGTTGCCCGACTTTTCCAATGTTTTGTTTTCAGCAATAATTTTCCTTTGAGCTGCAGGGGAAGAAAAAGGGCGGGGGTCTTTAAATAGCATATCATTTCATGGAGAAAAACTTAATATTTTTTCACCTTAAAGTGGAATGATTAGATTAAAAATACATTGGCCGTGAAGTCAAAGCCGAAGAAACCTGCTGAAAGCCACAGGGGGCAGCTAGCGCCCAGGCTTCCTGAAGATGACTCTTAGGGCTTGGCCATTCCCTAGGATCCTATTATTTCTCCGCAGCCAATCAGACTGCGGCATCAGCCGACAAGAATGGCAAAGGAGGAATCACGAAGCAATAAGCGTAAACGACATCGGCGTGCACACACTGCGTTTCTTACAGTCTCAGTGACTTTGGGAGCTTCGACACCACCTTTGAGCTAATTCGCGCGAGTAATGAGCTGCGGAAATTCCTCGTATAATTAGTATAAATAAAAAATTTTTAGGACCCAACTGTTTAGTTCTGAGACCCAGAAGCCGCATTTTAACCCGACACATTAAATATTTACCAACATAGCGGCCCATCAAGGTTTGGTGGCCACCTAAAGGCTAGTTGAGACATGCAGATCAAGGGGCCATAATATACCCACAAATAAGACGTTTACTGATTACTGACTTTTTGGCTGTGTGAGCTCGCGCTTAGCAACCTTGGCCGGAGATTCCACAACTTTAAGCACGTAGGCTGGATCGCGGATCGGAGCCCGGCGGTGGCACCACCGGTGGTCAATACTTGAGGCCAGGCAATATACATGCCTGCTAATGGAAGAAATTAATAAAAATGAACTTTGTGAAGCTTGTGTAAAATGTCTTGTAAAAAAAAAAACTTTTAAGGGTTTGCGGGAATAGTGAAACAGAATTTGCAGCTGTAAGTAACTATTGAAAAGGTTATTAAGAGACACAGCATGCCAATCTCTGTCGTCTGCTGCCATCGACGGAATTTGTCTGCTCGACCGATCCGAATCGTTGTCGTCATGTTTCAAACATCCCGTGTTTGCTTAAAATAATTCGCAACACAAACACAATTTGTTCTATTTTAAAAAGAGAAGCTACTTTAGCGAGCAAGAGTACATTTATCAACAGACAACGTCTGCTTTGATTTAGTAACACTGAAAATGAGGCCTCAAACGCAATCTGCAAGCCTTCGTAATTAAAAACATGAAAGTAAGCATGGCATCGAAGCAAGCCTTTCTGGCTGCTTGCATGACGGCGTGACTCCCACTGGTTGCTCGCGGGGCCCGTGGAGAAAGTCAACGGAGAATAATAATCATTCCTTCCCTAAACATTCAGTGTAGGAAGAATTGACATCGCACCACAATACTTTGTCACCATTCCTAGAAAACTTTGTCGAAGTTTGGTTGTCCCAAATATAGAATACAAATGAGAAGTCTCACTTTTTCACGTTTCTTCCTTAGAGTTTAATCAACACGTTCTAGATAAGAAAGCCTAAGTGCTTTTCTGCATAACTAAAGAAGGACACCTTTGGCCAGAGATTGGACACGACTACGGCGTCAGCGTTTGGCTAAGGGTTGTGTTCTCACAGATTGGACACTACTCCCAGCCGAACGCTGACACCGTAGTCCTGTCCAATCTCTACCCTATACGGTGGCCTTCTTTAGTGACGCAGAAAAATTCAGCACTTAGGCTTTCTCTTCTAGGAGCTGTTGGTTTCATACAGTGGTTCAAATGGGGGTCCGCAAAGTCCTGCCTCATCAGTCAAGCCCGGCAATAAAAGTTTGCTTTTCTTTTTCTCCAGAATGAGAAGAAACGTTTTAATTTTCGGGTGAGTTTTCTCGTGGGTATGTCAATGAGAGAAGTCTACTTCACAATATCCCTTAGTTATATCCATTTAATAAATAATTACCATAACCAACCGATACCTTTCCCTTCCCCTCACAATAAACGTGGTCCTCCATTATCTCCGCCGATCTACGAGGGGCCCGCGAAACATAAATGGTTTAGAACCACTGGTTTCATGCATCCGTTAGTGTCAAGCAATGGCCGCCGGTGCTGCCACTTTACCCCAGCAAAGCAAGCCTCGATCCGCAAGCGCAGCCTACGACAAGAGACGTCAGTCACCTCGTAGCATTTGTAAAAAAATAGATAAGCTCGAGCTCATTTTATTTTACTACGATCCTGACGTGACGATCATCCCAGAAACCTGGCTTACCGGTGAAAACTAATGATAATAAAGTAATCCCGTCATCGCATAAAATATTTAGAAGAGATCGTTCATCGCAAGAGGGGAGGCGTTGCAATCGTGCTCAAATCATCAATCGACGCTGTTTTACTAGATCAGATAGATGATCACGAAATTGTTTTCCTCAGAGTGAATATGTGCGGTTCCAGTGTCATTTGGTGTGCTGTGCATAGGCCCCTAAGTTCACCCGCTGACTTTTTACCAAGGTTGTATGATCAAGCACTACGATTTCATAATAACAAGGCTATTTCCTCTCTGGCGACTTTAATTTCACAGAAATTAATTGGACGAGTTTCTCAAATGCATCCACTGAAAATGCTACAATCATTTGTGACATAATGTTTCATGTGATTTATCACAGATTGTAACAAAGTTTACACATGTCGAGGGCTCAAGTTGTTTGTTTTTAAACCTGATTTTTGTAACCGGTGACTTTTCTGAGTGCCATGTTAATGTTGAAGACGGTGCGTCAGATCACAAGTTACAATACTTTTGCTGCTCTTTGGTGGGGCTCTCGGCCATTAAAAGAAGCACAGTGACGACTGCCAAAGATTTCAGTCGTGCCGATAATGACACTGTTCTTAAATATTTAGATTCGGCATTTGCTGACTTCCAAATAAATTATTTCGATGTGTTTGTTCTTTAGCAAAGATTTAAGCTTATGTGCGCCTTTTGCTTAGACAACTTTATCTCTAATAGACGCAGGTTTCCAAAACGAACCGATCCGGGGATTGATAGAAACATCATTCATCTCAAACGTAGACTAAAAAAATGAGAAAAAGAAAAAATAATCCCGAAAGGGTACGTGAGTTACAGACTGAGTAAACCAGCAGAATTGCACAGGCTAGAGAATGCTATTTTGTAAATGATTTGTGTGTTTTTCTGAAGGATGACCCTGAAACATTTTGGAGGTACCTGATCAACAAGAATAATCCTGTTGAAAAAAAATTATGAGAAACGACAGTCTTGTTTCAGATAAAAAAGAAATTGCTCAGCATTTCGACTTTTATTTTCAGTCAGTTTTCGGAGAAAAAGACGAGTATGTATGTCGCGGTTCTTCGTCACCCATGACTGCTGATTTTATTTCCAATCAAGGTGTTTTGTCAATACTGTTAACTCTAAAATTAAAGTCTGGCGTAGGCCCCGATAAGATTCCAAATATTGTTCTTCGACGGTAGGCAGAGTCACTGGAACGTTTTTTGACAATAATATTTCAAACTTCGTTTATCACCAGTGTGCTTCAGAATGACTGGCTCTGAGCACGTGTCGTCCCTGTATTCAAGAAAGGAGTCCCATTATCCCTAACAAACTATCGTCCCATTTCTCTCACATGTAGATGTTGCAAACTCATAGAGCATATTATTTCAAACTTTCTTTCTTTCTTTCTGGAGGAAAACAACATTTTGTCCCCCTTCCAACATGGTTTCAGAAATGGGTTTTCCACCACAACTCAGCTGTTAACCACGGTCCACGACCTCGCCACTAGTCTCGAGAAATCTAGTCAGGTAGACGCAATATTCTTGGATTCCAGTAAAGCCTTTGACAGGGTCCCTTATAAAAAAATTAGTATTTAAATGAGAGAATGTCGGTCTTCCGATTCTTGTTTTCCGATTCTTCGAAAATGGAGTAAATCATACCTACAAGGACGTAAACAGGTCGTTGATATTGGTGGGGAATTTTCAAATGGGTCGCGTGTATCTTCGGGTATACCCCAAGGCAGCGTTCTGGGGCCCTTGTTATTTCTAATATACATTAATTACATTGTTTCAGTCATCGATGAAAGTGTAAGCATCAGACTTTTTGCGGGTGATTGTGTTCTGTTCAAATATATAACAAGCTCATCCGACCCGTATGCATTAAACTCTTCACTTTCAAAAATTTCAAATTGGAGTTCCGAATGGCAAATGAAATTAAATTAAAAAATTACGGGTTACCAACAAAAAAATTCCACTTGATTTTATTTACGATGTCTGCAGCTCCCCCGTGTGCGAAGTTTCGGAGTATAAGTACCTAAAACAGACGATTTCTAAGACTCTTTCATGGGATACACATATCAATAACATCTGCTCATCCGCATTCCGTAAACGTGGTTTCTTTAGACGCAAACGAATGAAAACACCATCTAGATTTATACCTTTAGCTTATAACATTTTTGGGCGATCGAAACTTCAATACGCCAGCCTTGTCTGGGATTCCTTCACAAAAAAGAACATTTCGAAGCTGGAAATGGTTCAAAGGCGCGCGGTTGGATGTGGAGAATTTGAAGGATTAGACTTTCCATCGCACCTAATGAAAACGAATGGCATAGCTAAAGTTAAGCTGCGTAGGAAGCTTTCGAGGCTAAAACTTTTATTTCTTATAGTAGGAAACAATATACGGCTTGGCACACATAATCACCTCGTCCCGTTAATTAATGTCACGACCTAAGAGGCACCATAATCAATATTCGATTAACACCAATCTTCGCACGCACTAATCGTTTTAAATTTTCGTTCTTTCCGCGCACCATCTCGGAATGGAACTCCCTACCTTCTAGCGATTTTAGAGGGTGCCGATTTTTGTGATGCCATTGATAGTTATTTTTCTTAGATGTGATTACTTTTTCTGTATAAAATATCTTGCATGTTAGTATTCTGCACGTCAGTCTCTTGTATAGCATTTATTGGTATATGGCTCGAATATGTATACCGATGCGTTTTACTTTTGGTTTCAAAAGTGATTATTTTGTATTTTACTCGTTGTTATTTTCACTCCTGCTTGGGCCAGTCTTGGCCTGCAGTATGTTCTAAATAAACAACAAAAAAGACGAAAGTCCTGTAGTATGCTCATTACCCGTCTAATAAGCTGCGCCTCGCGACAATCCAGGAAGCTGGACCGGAACTACTATGGCTAAGCATCTCCTGAAGACACGGTAGGCCGTAGCATGGCTGTAATGGTCAAGTAGCCGCAGAGCCGTTTATACTGAGAGAGTTCGGCCAATGGACGGAGCTTGCTGCCCGCTAGAACCAGCGGATTTCGCGATAGCACAAAATGGCGTTACATCTTTGTCTTGTTTATTCCTGAGAAATCGCATAGAGTTCGCAATGAGTCAGAGCCACAAAATGGCGGACGGAAGTAGTTATCCCCCGATTGCCAGACTACGCTGCTGTGGTTGCAGGCTGTCAAAATCTCCTTAAAAGCACCTGAATTTGATATTTAAAAACAGTCTGGTTGAGACACGCGTGTCAAAAAATAAAGTTTACGCGAAAAAAAGAATAGAGCAATATTGACGGCGAGAGATTTATTTAAAATTCTGCGTGCAAAGTCCATGACGTCACGGTATGGTCATTCGCTCAACGAGATGGTAATTCGCTCTTTCCACCTCAACGTGAAGGCGAAGCCGATCCACCCCTCCTCCACGCACCCGTAATGCCGCGAGAGAAAACAAGTAGAAAGGAGGTGACTATCAACTAAATCGGTTGTTACCTCTTTACCTCACGCCTCACGCCATCAATATTGCTCTAAAAAATATATATTTTCGCGTAAAATTAATTTTTTTGATACGTGTGTCCTTACCAAATTGCTTAAAATGTTTTTTTCTTCTTTTTTTTAGAGGCTTTTTAAGAAGGCCAAACTCTCTCAATATAAATGGCTCTGAGTGGCCATGGTTGAACACATCCGAAGATTAATTGGTGCACAAATGCCGTAAACGTTCCTAGGTCGGAGTCACACCAGCGCAACAAATAGAAGCAACCGACACCGACTGGCTTTAAACACCTGCAGCATGCACGCGAAGGTATCTTTAGCAGGCTTGCAGTCCCTCGGTGCTCGTGATGTTAGCCCGAGTGTTTGCAAGCTTGCTCAAGACATCTCCACGTGCATGCTGCACGTGCCTGAGGCTTGTCGTTGTTGACTGTTTTTGTTTGTAGCTCTGGTGGGACTAGGGAGTTAGTGGAACTCAGAGAGTAGTGTACACCAATACACAAGAACATTTATAATTATTTTTCGTCTTAAGATGCTCTGCATTATTGCACAACATGTAAATAAAAACACAATTCGTTTTCCGGAAGCGCTTTTCATTAGCCATGTAACTAAACACGTGTGTCACGTCTAACTAATGTCTTGACCTACGTTTTAAACGTTTAAAATGACAATGCAACTGTGGTGCACTAAAACGTTGTCTCTTCATGCATTTTTTTTAAAGATATTCTGGTGAATCTCAACTTTGTTTGCATTACTTTTTTCTTTTTCAATATTGCGCATGGAAGCATCAGCTGACACTGACTGAACTAAAACCTCGAGCGTGGGGCGTTTTCGGGCGCCTCAAACTCCAAATTTTTCAGCGGAGTTCGTCCCCGTCGTCGGCGAACCCTGCTTCAGAAGGCCTATTCACACGGTGCATTTTTAACGCGGTAGCGGTAAGGAGCTCGAGTCGCAGAAAAGACGGCGTCGGCGTCGGTGGCGTTGTGACGGGTAAGATCGTGATTGATCAAAAAGGGTCATGACGTCACAGCCACATGACCTCGCCCGGGAATTTCAAACAACCCACGACGCTCACGTAAAACGTGACGTCACGCGTGGAATGAAAGTGATTAAAAACATTACAGGCCATGCGAATTAAAGGTCGCCGCATGTTTCAAACTATTTCACTTTATAAAGGAATTATTTGCTTTCGAGAAAAATTCGAAGAATTTTAGTCGTGATTTCAATCCACGACTCCTCTGTTACGAGCCAGACACGCTACTGACCAGGCCATATCCACCGCTTTTTGTTTTCTTTATTGAGCCATATCCACCGCACTTCCTGCTCACTGGCAGGAAGAGCATGAGAAGCGAATGAGAAGGCGATGCGAACGGGGCCCGGAAACTTTATCGCGTTCCACTCTTAAAAACAAAGCTTAAGCGCCCTTCAAGTGTTTCAGCGTGCAACGGTTTAGTGAAACCGAGATTTCGCTAAATCGGCCTGTTCACACGACGAGTTTTACGCGCGAGATATGTTACGTATTGAATCGCGAAAATAGTTTTGAAATTGCCCATAGCACGGTTTCTACGAGTAAAAGCTAGCCAATCAGCATCGTCCATTTGTTGCTATGGCAACAACCGGATCGGAGTTTCGTTTTCCGTTCCCATAGCAGCGGAGTGCGCTGTGCCAGGTCTCGCGTCATGAAATCCTCCGCGCCCCTGTGCCCCTTCTTCCTTCTATCACTAGGTTATTTCAATGCACTCGGTAGGTATTAAGTCTTACCTTTCCATCAGACGTACCTAACGGGGCGATGCAACAATTTTTGTACTTTGCGCGAATACCGCTTAGAACGAATCCCTGAAGTTAATGACCTCTAAAACGCGGGTACGTTTTTCACCACACGCAATAGAAGTCGCAGGAAAAAATAAGGAAAAACGAGCAGCGTGAACTGCCTCAACTCGCAGCCAAAACAAGCTGCTACGTGATCTGGAGCCGATTATATGCCGCCAATGTTGATCCATAGCCACGCGTTGGGGTCAGCAAAGCACACGGTCTGAGTTCGCGACCTTGTTGTGGTTCGGGTATTGTCGTAATTGCAGCGACTGGACACGGGCCATTACCCGAATGCTTGTCGAGCTATTGATTATCACGATTCCGAATCGAGTGCTCACGCAATGATAGGGTCCAGTCCATGAGCCGCATTCAAATATCGTGCACTGGGGGTGCTGCGACCCCCAACTTCGTCATCAAGTTTCGCGAAGGAGAAATTGAAAGGAGACGCTCGGCTTTTGCTCTTGAAATCACATTGCAACAAAGAAGTTTCTTGGTCAGTAGCGTTGCGTCCGAGTATACTTGGGTCCCACTAGGGCCAGTAAGCTTGTTTAAAGAGAAAAAAACATTCCAGAGCGCCATTGGTGGAACTGCCATTGGTGGATATCTTAAAGTGATTGACAGCACTCAGAGAAGTTTCAGCAAAATCTCGCTTCAGAAGCGCGAGGAGCGCGCGGGACCTTTTTCGGAATCGCGCCGCTTTGAAGTCGCGTTCAAACGAGGCATATGTTTCCCGAAACCTAGTTTTGCTACATAAAATTCTCCAAAAAGATGCATCGTGTGAATACACATTTAAGCCGAGCCAAAATTGCACGAAACTTGAGACACTTCTAAATTTGAACGACGTAGCGACAGCGTTCGTTGAAGCTTAAGACTAATGAGGAAAAACGACCCTTTTGACAGATTCTATGAGCGTGACCTCAGTGAAACGTGATCTTGCGGATAGTAGTGGCATCTGACTCTAAAACAAGGCTTCGTAACCTTAATTGGAGAATAACTTCAGAAGTTTAGATAAGGAAAAGAACAGACTAACAAACAAAATTGCACTCATGTGGCAAACAATATTATAAAACACAGAGAAAAAAGCTGGGGGACGCAGAGAAGTGCGAGAAAAGGTTACGACACGATCGTTGAAAGTAATTGAGATTAAATCCAGACAACAGCGTTGAAGAATTAAAAAAGAAAAGAAAAGAAAGAAAGTGTTCACGTCACGAAAAGGTATCCTTAGAAGGGTGACACGCGGGAATTTCGACACTCGTCTTCACGTTGTAACATCTTCAAGCTGCTCTTTTCGAATTAAGCGACAGAGTCGAATACATGGAATGCGTCACGGAGTTGTCGGATCTTGTTCTACAAATCTTCTAAATATATCTATGAGGGTGCCTTGACCTCAAAGGCTCTCTGTCCATGCAAATGAATGGACTCCTTTCAGATTAACACTTATCATTCTGTTTTGTTGGTCCACGCCAATTTTTTGAGAACTTTGTGGTGGATGTGAAACTCTCTGCAATCTTCATTTATTAAATGCCTGGCATTTATAAGGCCAGCTCTCATTAGCGCTTTATCAGCTCTTAAAATACGAACACAAGAAAATATTTTTTTATGGTTGTTGCAGACAAGGGTTTCGTACGTGTGTAGCAAAAAGGTTTAATGCGCGCCCAAAGATGTTGTTGTTGCAGCAGCCTATGAGTACCTATACTGTCTTCTTTATCTGTGTCATATTTACTTTTTAAAGTTGTCGGGGTAGATAAACCCAAACAAAAAAAAACGACGAGTGAACATTTTAGAAATAAGCACAAAGGAGCTACTTTTGAAGTTTAGTATCTTTTTAAACAATAATAAACATGTTTCATTTAACTAAAAAAGATCGCTTGGCTTACGCAATCTAAACGTTTCTTTACGCGCGGCTGGAAGTTGGGTTTAAAGAAGCACAAGCAAAAGAAGTGCTTCAGACATATTCCGGCACGGTAATTCCAAATAGTATATTTATTTATTGCGCCCAGTAACAGCGGAAGAGTAAGCAATGGTGCACTCGTTAGTATTAAAACAAGAATACAAATTAATAAGAAATAAGAAAGGTAAGAAATGCAAAAAATAAAGCAAAATACTCAGCAGTGACTACGTATATACATCAACCACATACATGGCGCAAGCACTTTTTAAATTGACACAAATCTGTATTGAAAATGTCTATATCAGATGAGTCTAGATGGTTTAAATAGTTTTGTATGTGACCCGATGGTGACATAAAGTTTATGTGATCAACGTGGAACCTGCGGTGATTTCGAACATTTCTTCCAGATATATGATAGTGCACAAATGAGACTAATGAGCTAATATCGAAGTAACAGTGTACACATTTAAACAAAAACACATGGTCGCACGAGCACCGTCTAGTTGCAAGTTCAGATATCTGTAATGATATCAGTACTTCAAGGTATACGTATGAGTCATGTGAACATCTAAAATGATAAATTCTACCGAACCTTTTTTGTATATATTGGGTTGCACGTGACGTCATTCAAAGATTGCTCCGATGCCCACCAGAGAAGAGGGGAAGAAGGAGCTCCTCTCTTATCAGGATCCTCTTTTGTGCCTTCCGGATTTGCACAGACGTCGCTATTTTCCTCCCAGAAGATTATAAAGATAAACCCGTCACATCAAAATTCTTACAAAAGCAGCTTCCTCTCTCTACTATGGTGGTCAAAGGTATGCGATGTGACGTCAGCGCAACCCATGTATACGTTCTAGATTTTTGTTTGAAGCAGTCATACTAAGACTGTTCCAGATCACTGAACAAAAATCATGTTTTGGGAGAACTATGCTCCGGTAAAGCACAAATAAAAGATATACACTCGAAAAACTCTTGCTAAATCGTGAGATTACACCGAGAAGTCTAAAACAAGAGCTCACAACATGCGACACATGCGAGTTGAAAATAAGTTTGGAGTCAAGCAAAACTCCAAGGTCACACCGGTTAATGGCCGCTCTTTCTAAGCAGTAAACTACTTACCTGAGTAGAAAAAACAAGCACTTGCGAGTAATACTATCGAAACAAAATTCCCCTTAGATGGTTATTATCTTTTGTGGTGATCGCAGAATCGGAAAGAAAAAGTTTTGGACCCACGTAGGTATTTCGTCGGTCCAGCTAAAGAACTCAAGAAAAATCTTGGTACTGAATTCTTTAGCAAGAGTGACGAAGGACCTACCAGGTTCCGAAACGTTTACTTCAGGATTTTGTGATCGCTACAGAAGATCCTAACCGTTCAAGGGCGGTATTGTTTTGATACTAAACACATGTGTGCATCGTAATATCTTGAAGACAATAAACAGCTTCGACGGAGATGGTAGCCAGAGGGGGAAGGAGATCCAAAAAATGGAGGGCGAAATTTGGCTGCATGATTGGTCAATCTGCCCATCGCGTTTACATCCAGTAGCTTTATAGGGCCATCGTTGGAAAAACGTGTTTTGAAATACATTTTTATTGAAATAATCTTAATGTTTTACGAGTCTTAGAAATATTACTGTGGTGATTACGCAAATTCATTGCACGCAATCACAGTGTGGCGATCGTTGGTGGCACCGCAGTGGCTGTCGTGGTTGTTGTCGCTGTTTTTGTGGTTCTTGACGGTCTTGTCGCTGCCTACTGATTTGGACGTTATACAGAGCCAGAGTTTATGTACCGAGGAGTACCCTACGAAACCCATGAACGTAGTCCGGGAACGCTTTGCGCGAAGACGCAATCGATGGTGGTGCCCTTGTGGGTGGTCGGGATCGTGACGCTGCTCACAAGGAATAACCCGAACGATTGGCGCATGAAGTCGATAGACCGGGTGTTGCGTTGCACTTCACGTTAAAATCTCCGGGAACGATCATGGGCCTCGTGTCACAGTCGGTCTCTTTGATGTATTCAAACGCTTTCATCAGCGGCGTATAACAAACGAAGTACACCGAGTGGAAGCTTTTCAAGTTCACTTTGAGTGTTTGGCGATATGGAGACGATAACAATAAGTGTGCGTACGTCGCAAACGGTCGTCCGGAGGGCGCAGACATCGTCGAAATTGCGGTAGGGGGTGGTGTTGGCAGTGGCGGTGCTGCATGCAGATACCGGCAACGAGTTCCCCCTCCGACTCCTTGTCAAGCTGCATGAGGCACCTTTGGCACACGCGATTCTCGCTGAATTTTCGGGTCACCAAGAGAGGCAAAGCGCGTTTTCCTGCACTCTCCACTCCTCGTTCCACGCCCTATTTTTACACCACCTGTGTCTGCTCCCCTTTTTCTTACTCTTTACACCCTCTCCCCTCTGCGCGCTTTCTGACACCACCTGCTTCTGCTCCTCACGTTCCTGTGTGCTGGGTTCATAGCTCAGTCAGCAGCGCACTCCGCTTCCATGCAGGGGACCGGTGTTCAGTTCGTGGCACCGGTTGCAGACTTTCTTTTTCAAGATAATTTAGCGGTTACGGATTGACCGACCTACACATTTCGTACTTATGAGGCTCCTGAGGTTGTTTGGCCCTAAAATGCTACAGGTTTAAAATGTTCCCCACCGAGTAATTACGAACTATGAGACAATAAAGTTTTTTGTTGTTGTCAATTATTGCTCTGCGACGTTGCGCAGCCTGTAAATAAAATTACATTTTTGTTTTTAATACCGCCTAGAATTATTAAATGCGCGCAAACACTACCGTGTTAAAAGCGCAACCAGTTCTTTCGGATGCTGCTTCAACCTAAACTTCGGCGAGTGTATTTCGCCATCGTCGACGCTGCAGCGTAAACTGCAGCAGCTGACGTTGGACAGAACTTGAAACATTCCTAAATTTAGACGAAACTGTCGCAATGTTTGTCGAACCATTAAAGTAACGAGGAAGAACGCCCTTTTGACAATTTCTGCGAGCAGTACCTGAGTGAAACGTGACCGTCTGACAATTGCGATTTGTTAAAAAACAACAACAACAACAACAACAGAAGTTTGTGGTATCATTATTAGGAAAAGACTCAGAAGTTTCACTTATTGCACAAGTTTTAAGCTTACAAGTAAAATTGCCACACGAAATTAAAATAAAACACCCCGGAGAGAAGGCGTGGAACTCAGTGAGGCTGGTGAAGGGATTAGGACACACTTGTCGAAAGTAAGTGATCTAAATTTGAGAGCGAATCTAGAGAACAGCGCAGTTTAGCAATAACACGAAGGTGTGGACATCTCAGGGACACATAGAAAAACCATGACAGGCCGAGATTTTGACACTTCGTCTTCAAGTAGTGGCCTCTTCAAGATGCTCTTCTCAGAGACAGAGCCGAGTAACAACCCGCAGAGTCGAGGCTCGGTTCAATAAACCCTTTTCAAATATAAAGAAGGGCCCCGGCGGTTGCCTCAAATCTTTTTACTCGTAAGTGATTGGAGTCTTGCAACTGTAGCATTTATTATTATACTTTGTGTCCTGAGGGAAGTTTTTGATTCGCAGATTTGGAGAAAACAAAACAAGAGAATTAGAAAACAACAAATTCAAAGAGGAACCTTAAAGAAGAACAAAGCTTACAATAGAAGTAGGGTTGGGCGTCGATTAGACATTGTTACCCGATTAATCGGCACCTTAATAAATTAATTATTCGATTAATCGGTCGCACTGAACTTTTATGAGTTACAACTAAAAAAAAATTTAAATACACATTTTTTTAGCAAGTTCTTTTACACTGAGAAAAGCGCAATGCACACATATTTATGAACTAAAGTTAGCATTGGATGTGCAGTTCAGTAGAGTCCGGAGATACTCACAAAAATATTATGCCAGCTGCGGAGGCAAATAAGATTGGTTCACATGCCCCGGCAGGTGGGAGTGTGTTTTGCTTGTTCACGATCAGCCCTGCTGCGCTGAACAGGCGCTCAAATGGCGTCGAGGTGGCTGGCACACACTTCATCTTCTAGAGGATGGGCACTAATCCCGGAAAAAGGGAGCGCCGCGCTCGCTACCACTGAAGGGAGTCAGTTCATCGTCCGTCACTTCTGGCATCGAACGGTAAAGATATAGTTGGCAGAAGACGGTGGCCTCCCCACTGTCCTCTGAGAAAGAGTTCTTTCCTTTTCTTCGGAGTATTTTCATTGGGATTTGACGACGACGTGCGTGTGAGCCGAGAAAGCCTTGCCCCAATCTGCTTTCGGCGATCTTTCTCAATGCATGCGAGGCTGTTGAACCGAGGGTCGAGACGCGTCATCATCTCGTAGTTGTTGTAGTGCGGCCATGCGCGAATTCTCTCATAGATGGAGTCCATTAGGATGGCCTTAAAGCAGCAGACGTGGGCCGGCGGGGTCGCAGTCGTTCGTCTTCATTTTTTCTTAAAGAGGCTCTGCAAGGAATTTTTACTGGTTTTTAATTTGCACCGAACCTGAGTGCAGTGAGTGTAGTAACTTAATGAAACTTATATTTTCTCGAATTTCGCATTATTTTAAATGTTATAGGTAAATTAAAATGTCAAAACAAGCAAAACAATAACCTTCTTTATGACGTCCTTGGTCCTGGCTTGAGTGGCCGTGAACTAGAGGAGGCCTAGTGAGCTCAGCGAGCGCTCACGGCTGCCGCACTCCGTCTCGACGCTCGAGAGGGCGCCTCTAAAGCATGTTCTGGATAGGTTGGATGAAGCGGGCGGCCAGGGCGGCTCGGATTGCATTCGCTGCTCTACTAAGCACTAATTCGGCATGACACTTCATTCGCTACAAACGACAGCAAACACAGGGTAAAGATCAGTTTAGAACGGGAGCCACTTCGCGCTGCCAAACCGCCAAACGGTCATACCGCAAGCCAAACCTGCTCGCCGAAGGCCTTCGGAACGCTCGGAACCGGTCGGATCCTCGAGCCTACGACCGCAGCACTGCCGCGTACATCCGGGACCTTCCTACGCTCGCCGCTCGTCGGTGCCTGATCCCACTACTATGGTGCCTGGAACGCGTCTCCGACTGGTGAGTTTACCGCGCCCATAAAAGTGGTCCCTCGATTTCCGCCTGGTGACGTCATAGATGTGTCATGGTATCGCCGGTCACGATCTTGGCGGCGTCCCAACAGTTGTGGTGTATGTGGCAGACGCCTGTTCTGCTGCAGGTCGCTTTGCACTGTGACAGTCCACGGAAGCTTCAGCAGCCGAAAGTTGGGACGCCTGGGACGCCGTGACGACAGCGACACTTACGTTCGTTTGCGCTTTTCACCAGCATTTCTACGGCCAACCGCCAGGATCGCGACAGTCAACAGCATGACACTCCGGTTTCTGTGACGTCATTTGTTGCCACTTCGGGTTCACTTTTGATGTATGGGCGGGATAGGACGCTAAACACACCAGTCGGAGACACGATCCAGGCACCATACCACTACCCAACGTTACTAGAACTCTCAGTTGGGAAACTCACCGTTGAAACCTGGGCCGCTGGCGTCCACCAAGACCGAGCTAAATGCGACAACAGCGCCACTCGGTATCATTTGTCTTAACTGTGGTCGCCTTGAGCTTTTAGAAAGCATGTTTTTGTGTAAAAACTAAGGAAAAAAACTCTTTTTGTAGTAACTTTTATTGGATGTTAGTACAAAATGGGAGGCGCGTGTTGTTTTCTAAAATCTCTAGTTCGCAAGGTTTTGCAGTATAATTAATATTGTTTTTATACAACCGTGCCTCAGCGGGGATTTCAGGTAGCGCGTCCTGAGTTAGACGCATATTAACCACGGTAGTAAGCCGCGGCGCGTCCGCTTGGGAGTCGGGGACGGTACCTCGAAGCCCCTTCCACAGTATCTGTTCTGGCCTAAAATGACCGATTACAATGAAAATGGAAGTCACGTGCAGTTCCTGGACTGGCCGCTGCGGGAGAAGTGGCGGCGTTGGGATCGCCATTAGCTCGGTTCTCGTGGACGGATCGGTGCCACTTTTTCAGAGCAGTCTCTATGGCGGTTTCCCAACTGAGTGGTTCTAGTAACGTTGCCAACTACCCCTTTCTAGTATGCGCCGCCTTTTCCACCGCTTGGCGGGCGGGTTTGTCGACGGGCCTGTTCTTGTTTCCGTTCTTTATAAACTGCATTTGTTTTTTTTTCTGATCTAAAATACTGAACAAAAACTACTTTCATACATGATTCATTGACATGGCCGGAGAAAAAGCTGCTCCTTTGCAGCTTTTTCTCCAGCCTTCCTTCATCATTGATGAGAAATAAACTATTATTATTATTATTATTATTATTATAAACGGTTCACGCCACTTAAAATTTTTGTATTTCGATTAAAAGAAGTTTTTAGCTGCTCTGACCGGTAGTAAGCCCAGGACCATAGACTTCACCTATCAGCGAGCTTTCGGCACCGCGGGTCGCCCCCGTAAGTGGAGAAGGTTTCCGCATCGTCCAGTTAAAATATGACGCACTGATATTTAGTTTTTGGTAGATGGCAGCATGGTCACTGGTGAATGAGGCTAACGAATCCATAAGAGTGGAGCCTCTGCGTTTTCTGACAGCGAGCGGGTCCTGCAAAAGAGACTAGATACGATTCTGTGGGGCATGCTGCGCACCCTGAAAGAAATTCAGGTTCCTTCTCGTATTTTCTTGAGAGTTTTGCAGTGTTTAGCTTGGTTTCCGTTTAATAGTTTGAATTAACAGATTGAATTAACAGTCTGAATTAAAAGTTTAACAGTTTGAATTAAAAACAATAGAACTGCTGGCAAAGGACTATGACAGTAGAAAGTTTGAAAATTAGTCGCAATTAAATATTAGGTTTCATAAATTATACATTTCCGCTTTCGGAAGACGCTCACACATAAGCACAGTTGGTTTCATCGCGTAGAGCTGTTTTTTTTTTGAGGCCTAGTTTGCTTTAGATGGAACACCCTGTATATTTTTTCCCGAAGCCAGCCGTTCTCTGACAGGCCAAGACACCAGGGACATTTATTTTAAATTCGTCACAAAAATACGAGGATCTCCCAGGTACACTTTATTTCAAAGATTATTTTCCTCACCGCTCGTTTATTCACAAGAAAGCAAAGTCTCATCAGAAACATATCAACTCAACTACGAATTGCAAACTAATTTTTACCGCATACCTGTTCGTTCTAGCTTGTCACACTGCGCAGCACAGTAATATTCACGTCTCCACTGTTGCCATATTAAGTATCCAGTCTCAGTGGACATTCCGATATGGTTGCATATTTCGTCTCGGTTGGGTATTCAGTCACGATGGGCATTCGGGCCTGGTCAGAACTTCCATCTCGATGGATATTCAGGCACGGTGGCCATTTAGGGCTGGTTGGACCTTCCGTGTCGTTGGATATGAGGACTCGCTGGACATTGCATTTAATTGGTACATTGTCGTCTCGATAGATTTTTCGTCTCGCCTGTCACGTGACCGTTTCGAATCTTTCGACTCGTTGGATCTTCTGTTTCGATGAATATTCGGGCCGTAAGCGCTCTCTCTGCCCCTCCTCACCTGCCCTTCCTTGCTCTTTCTACCGTCCTCTCTCCCACCTTTCTATTTCCGCCCTTCCCTCCCCCCTATCCCCCTCTCCTACAGTGCCCTCCTCCCTCCCTCTCCCATTTGCCCCCCCCCCCCCCCCCTGGTCACGTGACAGACCAGATTCGGCTTCACGCAAACTGATAAAAAATATCGGTAGTCCCGGAACTGACTCTTTAATGGCTCCCAAGCAATTGAAACAAGCGCTCCTAAAGACCAAAAATCGCTCCTGAAGAATAAATCCCATGTATTGGAGGACCTTAAAGATGAAGAGGTCGCTGCAATTATTTTCTCTTGCAAGAAACCGTTTTAGGTCTTTGGTGGGCTATCCCTGGTTCCCACCATCGGACCGTGTACCTTGTCTACGTGCGCGTGCATATTTTCTGGACGATAGGAGTGAGGTGAACGGAAGGACGTTAGAAGAGGCCATTTCTCGACGAAGGCTAGTAGCTTCAATCTCTAAAGGCTGCGAAATAAGTGGTGCTGGATAGCACCGGAGGCGACGTGCGAATATTGCTACGATAACGGCCGCTAATTAACGGCCGTTTTGTATAAATATATACAGGCATTTTTTTTTTAACTGCAAAATTTTTAAATAGGGAAAAGTTTTATAATCAGTTTCACTGCACGATGTACTATAATAGCGGACGTAGACAAGTATAACCATCACTATTATCACGACAATTAACTACAATCCGTTGAGTAACTTTTTAATTACTGTAATTTGGATATATGTTTATATTACGAACTTTGAGGCAGTCTTCGGCCAGAGACGGTTCCATTTTGTAGAATTCGCGTAATCGGCTTGTGTGGCACGCGTTATTCGAATCCACGAATTTTGTACTTTTATCCGGCTAATGTAGCAAAGTTCGTATAGCGAAAAATTTGAATTAAGTGGATAAAAAGTGGATTAAAAAAAAATATTGAACACAACACATTACCGATACAATATGAACAATCTTAACACATGACTTGCCTCAAAGTTTAACAATATAAACATATATCTAATACAATAATGTAAAAATTAATTAACGGATTTTGGTTAACTAGTTTGATAATAGTTGTGGTTATATTCCCATCTAATGTCCGCCAAGCCATATAATCACGCAGTGAAAACCGCATTCATAAAACTTTTGCCACCTTTATTTGGAATCTTGGTGCAGTTAAACACCTGTATATTTTCAAACCGTGCAATGAATGAACTTACCTTGGAAAAAACAACCCCTTGCGAGTAATAATATTCCAAATAGTATTGCCCCTGATGGTTTAAGGTCTTGTGTTGCGATCGCAGAAATTCCGACGGTACATTTCGGTACCTGGCACGCCCTTCGTCGGTCCGGTTACGGTGGTCCGGTCAGAAACCTCAATAACTGAGTTTTCTTTCATCGATATAAAAAGCGTAAAAAAAAAAGAGATATTGGGACGTGAAAAATATTTGCTAAATGAATATCTCCCTTAATATTTTGATGCAGCAGAAGTAAAAATGCAATACACCTTATTATGCAATAAAAAAATGAAAGCCGTTTACAACTCCCTGTAACGCCGAATTAGAGCGCAGCTCTTGAGGAGCAGGGGAAGGCACCCCGGGGGGGGGGGGGGGTCACGTGACCTCAGGGAGGGGGGGGGGGGGGGGGGTCACGTGGCCTGGGGGTCACGTGACCTCGAGAGGGGGGGGGGAGTTTCCCCGCTAGATCTGGCGGGAAAATTTTCCCGCTAAATCTGGCGGGAAATTTTCCCCCGCTAAATCTAGCGGGAAATTTTCCCCGCTAAATCTAGCGGAAAATTTTCCCGCTAAATCTGGCGGAAAATTTTCCCCCGCTAAATCTAGCGGAAAATTTTCCCCGCTAAATCTAGCGGAAAATTTTCCCCGCTGAATCTAGCGGAAAATTTTCCCCGCTAAATCTGGCGGAAAATTTTCCCCGCTAAATCTGGCGGAAAATTTTCCCCCGCTAAATCTAGCGGGAAATTTTCCCCGCTAGATTTATGATACCCATCATGCACCGCGCGGTTACGCCCGACGCCGATGGCGACAGCGACGCCGACAACGACGCCGCTCAAGCCGGAAATGGGCGCCTAAGAGCTGCGCTCTAAAACGAAAGAAATGTATAGTTTTTTTCAGAGGCAAAACCAGTTTTGGGGTCTATGGTTAGCGTGAAGCCAGCAATTACCTGAGTGTCATAATCTCTGGATAATTTGCTAAGAAACTATCCCCCCGTGTCGTATTAAACGAGTCGAGCGAAATAAAATATAAGCAACAGTAGCTGCACCGACTAGAAGATCTATATTAAATGTCAAGAAAAGTAGAGTAATGGTCCTTAGAAATGGAAAGGCCCTTCGGTTCCAGAGCGTTACATTTGTAAATTAATGGGAGACCATACTTTCTGTCTCTGTACTACATTATGATCTAGAAACTATATTATGATGTATAAAACTAAAGTGTCGAGAAACAATTGTCCGGGAACAAGAATACGAATGTGACTTTTATGTGGATTCATCCGCTTTCGTCCAATTGTTCCAGTTTTCTATATATCAAATTATGCTTTTTACATTGAACCAAATAAACGACATTTCCTAGATTACAATTACACGTGTCATTTATTTTCCCATTAAATTTGTTTGCTGTACTCAGAAAGGGTCAGAAACCAATAAATCTGAGCACAAATTACAGCGATCATTAGTGCATTTCAAACGATCGAGGAGGACCGTGCTACGTCCAATGGAATTTCAAGATGGTCTAAACATATCCATAAGCATTGCCTGGCCTTTTAAATGCGATCCATGTGTAGAATATTTACACGGCGTCGAAGGATAGTAGTAATGTTTGGTAACTGTGACTGATATGGTAAATGAATCGTAATTTATTATTATCTCTCTTTGGTGTCTGTAGTTAAACTATTAGACCGAGGAATAGCACGGCTTTTTGATATTGAGGTATTTACTAACTGTACGGGATATCCGCGATTAATAAAAACCTTCCATTGTGTTCTGGGTTTTACTAGGAATCCTTAGGTTTCGCAAATGTTTCACATATTTAAGAATGGCTTAGTGTCTCAGCGCAAGCTGGATTTCCAGTAAAAATGTTTCTTCGACATTCCTATTAGTTCCGCTCCTTACGGATCGCGGTATTTGGATCTCCAAAATATTAAAAAAAATAAGTGCACCGAATGAATTCGGTTAAAAATATTTTCGGAGAAGAAGAAAAACATTGAGAGAAATTAGATTGACAGCAGATACTTTATTACCACGGAAGTTTCGCGAAGATACTTCCTTTCTTAAAATGTGCCTCTTCGAAATATTTGTGTTAATAAAATCTCTGCTACAATGCATGGTGTATCCGATATAATATATCACTCCTGTAAAAAGCGCCTTTCAAGAAATCAGAGCAGAAAGGCTACGCGAATGCATGCCATGTCACATCCGATACATGTTTTATGCCACCGGTCTTAAAAAATACTCTCTCCAGATGGAGCCATTTGGATTCCCGGCGCTCAGATCTGCAGGGCTTGGTGACATCGGCAATTATATTCCGGAGTCCAACTTCCAGACAGCGCTCCTAACTTCCTGGCGGTGCATCTTTGATGTTTCAAAACTGCAAGAAATTTGGTGCTGCGCTGTGCTCGAACAAAGACAAAAACTATACTTTCTCCGCCTTCACAACCCATTGAGGAACAAATTCATCGCTGTATCAGATATAATACACAAAGCATTTCTTCGTCTTTGCAATGAAAAATGTAATAGACATTTTTACATCATTTTTAGAATCATATGTTTTACAGCAGCAAACACTCCTAAATAATTTCACGTAAAAATAAAAATAAAAATGGTTTCATCTAGGCTCGCATGCACAAGCTGTGGGCAGTGCACGTGTGCAGAAACCAGATTGGCGTGAAGTGAAGCTTCTGCGCATGCGTCTTGGCGACAACAGCGCCATCGCAGCAGCGTGACGTCACAACGGCGTGTTGGTGTACAGAGCGCACGGACAACCAGTGCTACCAATTTATGGAAGGGGCAAACGATTGCAAACTTGTTGGTTTTATGTGAACGGCGGCTTTATGCATGCGCGAAGATGTTGAACATGGTGACATCTGCTCTGAGACCGGCTATGTTTCGAGCTCAAACGTCACGGGTGCGCCTCGGCAATCTCTACGTTCTTAGTGCGAAGAAAATGTTTGACCATGAGTGTGCTTTGTGAAAGCTGACGCTCGCGTTTTCGTCACAATTTTAACCCAACATTTTTTCTTTTATATTTTCAAAAACTAAAAAAGAGAATGAAGAACAAAAGGTTCTTCAAAACCTTGTAATTAAAAGGCGTGGAAATACTGGCGGTTTTAAATACGCATATATCATATTCAGGTACTACTTACAAAAGCTCAAAATAGGGGTGATCGTTGCATGAGCTTGAATTCCCCCGGATTTCAGCCTCTATCATTAATATTCATAAGCGGCGACAAATGGTGAATTTGAGTATTTGGGAGAAAACAAGCGAATTGCAGACAGTACCAAACTAAAAACCATAAACGTCGTATTCTTTAACAAAATGCATTAAAAAAAAGGTTCATTTTAGCAAAGAAAAGTTCCAATTGTCGCCCGCTGCAATTGTATGAAAGGATCCACCACGTCGGCGTATTCTGGCTTTGCTTCCAGACCTTTTATTTTTGAGTCTAAACGTCAGAGCAGATTACTATTATTATAATTCACGCGCGCACACGCCTCCATACTGCGTCTTTCGATGCGTATGGCGACGTAGGTGTGCCGCACAATTCCGCGAAAATAGGGACGAGTTTCAGCTTTTTTTGCCGCTTTTATAGCACACAGAAAGCATTTACCGCGACAGTAATACGATGTCTCTTTCATGTAGTATACACGTTTTTGATTCGTTCTCTTTCTGTTCTTAGTAACTTCTGCTATGCGGAAAACCAATATGTTCACTCGGCGTTTGCTGCCCGGAAATCGTATAACCTAATTTATGTTTATGCTGGGGGAATCGAGTTCTGTCGCGAACACATCAGCCATCGTTACAGTCGCAATAACAACGTTAGGGTCTGGACAAATCTCCAGGACACCTTTTTTTTTTTTTTTTTTTACAAAACAAACATGAAAACAAAAACTAAAATGGGGTTGATTGCTTTCATTACTGCGGTGACTATCTCGTTTACTTTGAACATGATTTACATCGAAAAAAAAATCGTTTCTCTAAGCCACACCTTCACCAGATAAACTGTTAAGCATTAATAATGCATGTAACTGACATCACTAGGAACCGAGCCGTACTAGCTGTTTTACCGCGATCGTAAATATATGCTTCACCGAAATTGCGATGCGGGCATACAGAAGAGAACCACGTGCCGACGTGACAATAGCTGCGCTCGGTGAGGACACACCGATGCATTAGAGACCTGCCACACGCTTTGGCACTCTGCTCCTCCCGTTCAGCTCACCTTCGCCGTGGACAACCCTAATAATGCCCCCCGGAATGTCGGGGGAAGCGTGACAAGATGAATGAACATCTCGCACAATGTGTGCGCTCGGAAAGCTTCCGACACGCTCGGCGCACTCTCTCGGCTGGTGGCATGCCCTGACAAGACTCCCTCCCCACTGGCAAGCCGAATGGGGCACAGGCTTTTGTTTAGCAACTCTTGTCTCCGGTAATCAATGCGGCGTGGTTTCACTATGGAAGCTTTACCTCTTACGGATCGATCGCGGTTATTTGCTTGTTTGCCGCAGCCTTTTCGTGGTACTAGTTTTATTCATACTGCAACTGCTCTCTTGGGGCTGTCGCAGGAGTGTAAAGGTACACGCGATGATGAAACGAGAACAAGGCGCGTTTGAACGTGCCAAATAATTAGCAAAAAACATACTACCACAGTAAAGCTGTTATTTGTTTATTACTACTACCCGGTGCCGTGTAGGAGAGGAACGTGTAGGAGAAGGAACATTCATTAAAGTAATTCACGGGAGGTGACACTGCATTCTAAGCTAGTGTATCACTGAAACGAAAGCAAGTGTGCAGGTGAATTGGTAAAATATTGACATTGTAACCCAAGGGAGGGTGAACAACAGGACATACAACACAAAAATCAGAGCTTTGGTGTTGTCAGCACAGAGCGCAGAACTTTGTGTTTTCCGGCCCGTTGTTCCCCTACCTCT